>BRDA01021007.1:7500-10017 GCA_036984385.1 Crenuchus spilurus
CTGCTCTATTTTTTTTTTATTTATATGAAAGAACCATGTCAGTGTTCTCCAGAATACACAATACAAAGGATGAGCCTAAGCATTCTTTCCACAGCTGAAGTGAAGAATGTTGATTATCTGGTATCTGTGCTGCATGTGAAGGTCTGAGACATATTAGACAGTAAGCATCAGTCAGTTCTCATAGTGGACGTGTTGGATGTGGATAAATGAGCACATGTGAATATCTGAGATATTTTAACAAGGACCAAATTGTTGTGGTGAGACAGTTAGGTTGGAGCATCTCTGAAAGGCTTATGAAGGTCAACAGTGGTCAGTAACTACCAACAGCTCCACATCACAACTTAACAAGTCTACTGCTAATGTCCTGGTGTCAGATACCACAGGACATCTTCAAAGTTCATGTAGTGTCCCTGCAAATGGTAACAGCCTCTGCTCTTCTGACTTCTGTTGGGATATCTGTGAAGATTTGATTGTATTCAGCCATGAAAGTGTTAATGAGGTTGCATGATTAGTTGTGGACACTCCAACTCATCCCAAAGTTTGGCTGGAGCTCCAGAAAACACAGTTCCGCTCAATGACCCAATGCTGGGAGACTTTATACCTCTCTGGCCCACCTTGCTTTGGACATAGTGACCTTAGGCTCATGTGTGGCTCTAAAGTGTCCCGTTCTATTATTCAGTGCTTTTCTATGGAGATTATACAGGCTGTGTATATGTACCTGAGCATCTGTCACCTCCAAGCAGCTATATCACTAATTAGGAGGAGTGTGTGGGTATGGAGTAGGTCTGTGTGTTGGCAAGAACCTGACAATCTGGGGTTACAACTCAGTATGTTGAAGTATTTTGCGATACTGTAAGAAAGTTGAAGATTAAGGAAACATTAGCAGGACAAACATTGGTTGGCAGTATGCTTCTTTATTAACTTATAATGTTGTACATCCAGTACTATTCCTTTACCACTGTCTTATTGTAGTTGTGTAGTGTCCTGTAGTAAATTATAGTAAGATTGCTGGACAATATAAGATTATCATAAGATTCTCATAAGATGTCTATAATCTTTATCAGGACTTGTTCCATTACTATTGCTATAGATTATTGGTACATCTAATATGTACAGCACCAGTGTTCACGATTAATTCTAGAAATACCAGACATTTATATATGAGTGTACATTAAAATAAAAACACATTTATAAGATGTTACTTAGCAATACTACACTTAAATTAGGAGGCATATTGGTAAGAACTTGGTTATATGAATCATGATACAGAAATTGTGATAAAATCTATTGCGATATACTGCAGTGTTGTAAACAAAGAGATATATAGAGAGTTTTAAATCTGAACAGCAGTGCACTTTTGAGATACGTGTTTCTACTAGAGTGTTAAGAGTCTAAAACTAAAGATAGATTACAAAAAAACACTGCCATCTATGGGTCAGCGGTGTAAACAACACAAAATCTACTGCCAGTCTTTACATGTAAACTATTCATTAAAAACACACACTGATTATTTTTTTGAGAATTGTATATAACAAAACAATATTGCAACACTTAAGTGTATTGATATTTTAATTCATCCCATATATTCAGTGTGTTTTATTATTTGACAAAGCTGATACAGCATGCTAAATGCATTAGCCGTAGCCTACGTGATTCACTCTCCACATGTCTCTGTTTAATGGATGCTCAGTGGTGCTGTCTGGCATACGGCACAGAAAATTGGACTCATCAGGCCCGGGGGGAAAGAGGCCCCCACTTTTTCGACGAGACACAATCCAGCCATCTTAACTTAATTCCACTCCTGGTGTGCTCAAGTGACTGCTTTACAACATCACCTAAGTGGTCCAGCAAAGGTCAACAGTGCTGACGAGTGGGGAAGATGGGGGGAAGTACAGAATGATGATGTGAGCCTGAAGCAGAAGGCATTTAAGGAACCATGCCGGGGCCAAAGTGGGGTCAGGAGAAGCTTCAGCATGCAGTAAAGTCAGACAAAGCCATGCAGAGGCATTAAAGGTTCATGTCTCGCAAAGGACAAAGTAAACATAACAGTGGCTGGTAATTATCCTGGCTAATTTGTTGGCTGATGGATTGCTGTTTTTCCCATCTTTGTATACAAGCAACAAATCAAATTAAAAGGAGGTGCTGACCCACCGCTGAATTCAGACGGGATGAATTAACATCAGCGTTCTTGTATTAACATTTCAGTGATTTGAATTTCACACTTTTCAAATTATACCACTGATTAGTTCACTTAGAGCAGGTTAAACAGCTTGAAGCGATCAGGGCTCCATTACTTTCTTATTTTCTAAGATCCACAGAAAAGGGAGAAGTCATGTCAAAGCTAAAACTCTCTTCTTTCTACTCAACTTCTTCATTTCTGACTATTTTGTGCTGCTAATGAAAGATTCTGCTTCAGATAAACCAGGTGTTACATTGAGGAAAATAAGTATTTGAACACCCTGTGAATTTGCAAGTTCTCCCACTTAGAAATCATGGAGGGGTCTGAAATTTTCATCT
>BRDA01021008.1:0-10019 GCA_036984385.1 Crenuchus spilurus
TATATAATTTAATTTAAATTATTATTATAGCTAGAAAATTATTGAACAATTATTTACACGCACACACACGCACACACACACACATGCACGCACACTAGATGTGATGGTTCCTGAGATCCTAAATATTTTTCAGGAATTTAAGTATGTTTCCATCAGGAGAACCTTTTCAGGATCTCAGGAACGTTCAGGTTCATTTACATTAACATCCACACTCACACAGCACGCTTCACTAAAACATCTTTCACATTTTTATTATTATAAATAAACTCTTAGACACAAAGCAGCCGTGGTCTGAGAGTCATGATCTGGTGGTTAGGGATCTGGTTAGGGGCCTCATTTCAGGCACATGTTCTCACAGCCTGTGTTCGCTATAGGGATGGGCGATATGGACTAAAAAATGTATCACGATCATTTCTAGGTTTTATCACGGTAACGATAAGTGACGATAAAAAATTATATATATATATATATATATATATATATATATATATATATATATATATATATATATATATATATATACAGTATATCAGTCTAATCTTTTGTTTTATAAATCTATCACTACATCCTGTTTTGAGAGCCCTAAAATAATACTAGAAACCACTAAATTACAATAATTAAGTTCAACTAGTACACTACACAAAACTGTAGTGACAGCTATTAAACAAGTCTGAAATATGAGAACAAATGTGACATTTATTTAAATGCTTTACACCTTCAAAAATAACTTGGCTTATAAAAATCACAAAATAGTACAACTGTAAACACAACATGATAAAAATTATTTCAATAAATTCCAATGAACATGTAAAACTGAAATCCTTTTTTGTGTAAGAATGCAGAAATAAGGCTGGCAGGAACATCTGTATGTGCTTTACACCTTTAGATTTTTGGTCAAAAAGACCAGCATATTAACTGTGGCTGGTTTCAGAAGAGACCGTTGGCAGGTTACCACATTTCCTCCAGCACTGAAGACCCTTTCTGAGGCTAACAGTCTCTCTCTCTCTCTCTCTTTCTCTCTCTGTCTCTCTCTCACCCACTCACACACTGTCTCTCTCTCTCTGCTTCTCTAATAATGATTCATTATAACTAAATACTATTTTGCTGTTGTAATAAGTATTGCAGCGTTGGCCATGTCGAGGTCACGCGGTGACGTCATCACCCAGAAGCACTTGCGGGTTGTACACAGTTGTAAAACAGTTATGAATTGTTCATATCGGTTATTTTATGCTGGCTTAGTGTTTTATTAATGTAGTCATCATCCTGTGCTGGTAGATGTGATCAATTTGTTTACGTGAGTAAGTTACCGTCTGTGAGATGTGGAGTGGCATTAGTGTCATAAGCAGCTCGGAGCATGTGTATTTAGCTTTAATCTTAAGTGTTCACAAGTGAGCATAAAAAATGCTTTGCATAGTGCTGGATGCGTTTAAGTTACTATTCTTTCCCACCACGACACAATATGTAAGTTTTAAGTTCTGTGTAGTTAATCTGGTTGATGTGAGCATCAGGGACAGTACTAGGGTGGGGCTACGGAGCTATAACCCTCCTTCTGTCTCTGTCAACAAGATTGCTCGTGCAACCCCACACACACCGGACGACAAACTAAACTCAACTCAACTCTCGCGCAAACGCTCCGCCCCCTCCGTGAGGGTGACAATTTTATCGCGGGAGTGGGACGAAAACAAGCGGGAGACCTCCAGCGGGAATTTATCGTTTATATCGCGAGATGACAAATAATTACCGTGGGGAGTTTCTTTGATGGTATATCGCACACGATAACATATCGCCCATCCCTAGTTCACTAGTGTGTGTTTCACTGCAGGGATGAGTTACATGTGGAGGTTAAACTCTGTTGTGTGTAAATCACACTGACTAAATCTAATTTAATCTAAATTCAGTGATGATCAGTTTATCATCAGAAACACCTACATCAGAGAAACGGATTCAGGCATGACTTTATTTATAATATTCTACAACATTCTAGTCATAAAACTAGATATTACATGTCTGATATATGAGATCACTTTCAAATCTCGGCTGTGTGGGGTTTACTGGGTTTGGTGATATTAGTGACTGGGTTGGATGTGTTTTTTGGGGGGTTTATTGAGTTTGTTGTTTGTGTTGGTTCTGACCTCTTTCTCTCAGCTTCATACAGTTTCCCAGCTTGGCAGGGTTAAATGGATGGGTTAATGTGCTCAGGTCAGTGATGTTAGTGTCTGTGTGAAGATGAGTCTGTGTGTGATGCTTCCTCTTACCTCACAGCCTATAAATTCCAGAATAAATCCACCTAAAGATCAGCAGAGGATGGAGTCATCCCGCTAAGATACAGCAGTGATGCATGTCTCCTGCTCACCCCGTCACCTTCCATTCCTGCAGAAGAAAACAGGACATTACTGCACCTCCCCAGAGACACACAAACACCACGGTGTCATCAGGAGCACAAACACTGAGAACCACAGAGCATCCCGAGAAGGATGAGAGAGAGAGAGAGAGAAAGAGGGTTGGACCCCCTCCAGCAGTGAGGACAGGAGTAATGGGGCTGTAGCGGGACTTTGCTCTTAATTACAGCTGAAACTGCAACACAAACAGAACCAGAACATCATTAGTTACCCAAACAAATGTCTCTGTCTCCCCTCCTTCTAATAAAGAAGGAAAGTGCACACTTTGGGATATGAGAAATGAAACACTGCGGATAAATACAGCTCGGAGTGGATGAAGGTCAAATAGCAGGAGACAGAGGTCAAAGGTCAGAATCTAGAGCAAGGCCTGTCTGCTTACAGGAGAGACAGGAGGATCAGGGTTGGAGGGGTCAGAGGAACTGGACAAACAAGTAGAGGTGTGATCTTAAAGGGCTACAGCATCACTGAGAAGTTTACACCCCCAAAATATTCAAAGAAATCTATTACAGCCCCACAGTTTAACTTTTTTCACAGGCTTTGTCTAAAATAGCAAATCATAACAGCCCCCTTTTTCAGCCTTTATAAACTCACCCCACCCCTTTTCTAAGAGTGTCCACAGAGATTCTAGCCAATCAGAATAAAGCTCTGTCATCATCACAGTCTCTCCACTAAGTGATACCTGAGAGTTTACTTTGACTCTTGGCAATTAGAAGTTTAAGAATCAATTCTTAGGGACGTGACATCAGTACTCACACATCACAGCAAAAAAGCTCCGTAAACAAACATTCGGCCACTTTAAAGCAGATTATAACCACGTAAACACCGTCACAGGATCACAACACTAACCAGCACTCGGCACACAGTGTACACAGAGCTGCTTTAAGTCTACAAAGACTCTTTAATTGATTAAATAAAGTCTCTTTAATTAATATCAGCACTAATCAGTTAGTAAACTTTAGCTTCTTATTTCAGCTTCCAGCCAGAGGAATGTACCTGCTGCACTATTTAAGGTGGAACAAGAAACACTTAGGTGAATTAATGTCACTGCTTCATCATTTAAGGTGGAACTTGAAATTATTTGGTAAGTGAATGTAACTGTTACACCATTTAAGGTGGAATGAAAAATTCTTAGGAGAATGAAGGTATTTACTTCATCATTTAAGGTGGAATTGGAAATTCTTATTTGAATGAATGGAACTTCTACAACTTTTAATGTGTAACAGAAAATGTAAATCTAACTTCAGCTCAGTGGAGAAACAGCAGACAAACATTTGGCTTTGTGTTCATTGTCACAGACAGTTTGTGTAAATTCCTCTTTTAGGAAAAGTTTGATTTTTTTCACTTCTCAATTGTACTGACTCAGTGAAAGAAAGAAAGAAAGTAAATAACATGAGTGAATGAGAGATATTAGAGAATGAAATGAATTAGAGAGCTGATAACAGAGAGAGACAGAGAGAGAAAGAGAGAGACAGAGAGAGAGAGAGAGAGAGAGAGAGAGAGAGAGAGAGAGAGAGAGAGAGAGAGGGACAGACAGACAGACACACACAGAAAGAGAGAGAGAGAGGGACAGACAGACACACAGAGAGAGAGAGACAGAGAAAAAAAAAAGAGAGAGAGAGTTGTCCTCTCATTGTCCTTCCTCCAGCCTGGACTTGTTCATCGCTCATCTTGTCATGTTGAACTCCAGATGCTCTTTTCCCGACAGAAGCATGTCTGAAACCTCTCTCCTCGTTCTCACTAACAGCCTCGTGATGAAATATTGATTTTAGCTTGAATTCATATTTATGTGATTAGCTTTGATTTGATTGGATAAATCAAACATGCTCCATCAGTCCAATGGGACGTTGGGTTCCTTGGTGAATATTGGTCCAATGCTGGTCCGGTGCGCCGCATACACGGACTCCGCACTGTACGTGGGGCCTCATTTCGTGAGGGGGGGCACCACCTAAAAATTTGCAGCGCACCCCCAACCCTCACCCCTTTTTGTTGGGGAACATCATTCCAATGGGAAGTTGGGTTACTTAATGAACATCAGTCTGGTGAGTCACTGACTGGGCCTCGCTATACGTTTTTGTGTATAGCATCCAGATGCCCACACACATAACAGCTCCATGAACTTTCCGAAAGCCAGTCTGCCACGACACGCAAAGGAGCTTCTGAAGGAACGTGATGGAAAATCATTGTTGTGTAAAATAATAAGCAGCTGTCTGTTGCTAGTTAATATCAGGTGTTTTTAATCACCCTCCGGATTTCAGGATTTCTGCTCTTTTCTTACAGATCAGATGAGGGTCTGCATGTAAAATGAATCTCCTGCTTTAGATATTCTGTCGAATGTGTCTGTACAAAGTCATTTTAATGAAAGGAAATGATGGTATTAAGTTTAATGATCTCCAGTTCAAGGACTTCAGAGAGAGAGACGGAGAAAGATGTGTGTGATCTTTCCACTCCAGCGCTGTTATGTTCAGGGTGTAATTAATTCTCAGGAAGCTGCCAGAGAAATGAAACAATTCTCCCTGTAAAGCAGCTCACTGATAGCCATCTCTGCTCAGCACTCGCTGCTTTGGACAAGGAGGCACTGATTGTTGTCGTTTTAGTAATTACGTGACTCGGGAATATTATCACTGTTATCTCAGAGTGTGAGACGTGTGGCCTGTCCTCTCTCGGAGCATCTGCTCTTCCTCTCCTCCGTTTTCCTTCCACATGAAGGAGCGTTCAGCTTGGACAGCTAAATTTACTCTGAGGTTTCTGCGAACACCACAAAAGAGCTGCTCGTTTACATTTCATGTGCGATTTGCCGCACAGTGTGACAGGAATCTCCCTGGTGCTTTCAGCAGATGGTTCGATTTAAGCCTGCTTTAGTGACAGAGGCTCTGAGGATGCAGACGAATCCCAGACGTCTGTTCATGGTGACATTTCCTGCAAATGTAGTTATTCCACAAAGGCTGTTCCTCCTCCTTGTGCTTCTGTTTGGGTTCTGTGGTGAATCTCTTTATGCTACAGGGGTGACCATGTGGACCTGACTGAGTGTAAACTGTATTAGGACACTTTTTGTCTCATATGAGTGCTGTTCCGCTGAGGAAGACCCTCTGAGAACATGATGGAGAACCTGGAGACACTTTAAGGTTCTTCAGCCTTCAGAAAAGAAGCTGATGTTACCAACCAGACTGATATTCATCGCAGTTCTAAACAACACCCCTGAGAACCACTAAGAGCTTTGCATCAGATAGAGAGAAGCAACATGGAGGCTTTTCAACCACGCGGTACCAGCTCATCTCCACTCAATTCTATTCATCTTTACTCACATTTGGTACCAGATATATTGTTTCCACTGGACTCCATTAACGTAGCTACTCATCACAGTAAAGCATGAAACTACCATGATGTTGAACTACATACACAAACATCGAATTACATAAACTACTGCAATACAACACAAAATAGTAACTCTAGAACACAACGCAAACAATAGCACATAGCACCAATAATAGCACCAGATAATGTTATTGTCAGTAAATAGAGGTGCAGGAGAGGATCGTGGGTCCAGAATCTGTGACTTTTATTTACAAAACCAACAGACTGTGGATGTGAAACAAACAATAAATATCAACAAACTAAGAGACGAGGTGAGAATATGTTACATGAAACGTGGTGATGATGCAATGACTCACACCGACTGACACACTGGGAAGGCTTGTAAAGCACACTTAATCAAGGAATGACATGAGAGAGGGCTGTGAGCAAGGCAAGAGACAAGTGTAAGCACTGATACAAGACAAGACATGACGTGACATGACCCGGATGTGGACATGACATAGACACAAACGTAAACAGAAAACACGTGGACTAAGACACAGAGGAGGCAGGGGGCATGGACAGGGACACAACAAGGTCACAGTTATCTGCAACATGTTGATTTAAAGTTACATTTAACTAATCCTTACTTTGACCTTACTTTGGCTGATTTTGCCTTTTTTACCCAATTAAAAAGGTGATGATAGTATAAATGGAAATAAAGTTAAGATGATATACAACTACTTACAACAAAAAGCAGGTGTGAGGCCTTGTTTGTCCACTTGAGGGCAGTTTTGGCTACTTCTGCATTGTGTGCCTTCCTTGTGGGCCCTCCCACCTCTGTACTTTTACATGTAAATATGATTTTTGTCAAATTGAAACGATCATATCTCTGTTTTTACGTGGTCTGTTAATGGTGAACAAAAACTAGTGTCGAGTTTTAAGTGAGAACGTTCGATGGAAGTTGTGACAGCAGTGCTCATCGTGAGTTTATTTTTATGCTGTGAGGTCTTGAACCGGTCAAGTGATCATGTTGACAACACCTGAGGATTAAACAAAATCAATTTCCAATAACAAGCCTTAACGAGGGGACACATTGATTTCCTGTCTGTTATGTAACACAATCAAAGATGCCTCCAGTGGTGGACACACTACCCCGCAGGCCCAAAGGCAGCAGGAGAAGACTAAAGAAGCATTGACGGCAGAACAGCCAGAAGCTTTCAGGAACATCATTCCAGAGTAATGAAGCGTAGCAGGAGAATACACCTGCGCTACATTCGATAAAGACTGTGTGACACACATGCTCAAATACACTCCTCTGTACACCAGCACACGTCCATCCATCAAACGTCTACTCCAGAGACAGGACGAGCAAGCAGAAGATTTACAGAGAGAAAGAGAGAGAGAGATAGACAGAGTGAAGGAGGGAGAGACAGAGAGAGAGTGAACGAATCACATTATCCCTGACAGCTGCTGAATATCATCAAGGCCAGCAAGCTGCACAATTAGCCCAGGCGGCTACGCGTGTCCTTGGGCCCGACGGTTTGTTTTAATTCACTCTCAGATTTCTGCCGCGAGTCACTGGAACAGCTTTTCTCTTCACTCATCACAGCTATTCCATCCATCCGTCTGTCAGTCTGTCAGTGTGACAGGACGAGGGGGGGCAGTTTAAATTCCACTGACAGCAGAAGGCTAATGCTAACGGCCCAGAGACAAGCACACAAAAACCCAAAGGCAAGTATTCATCCCATCACTGCTCATAATGTACAACTACAGGAAGACTGTGAGAGTCTGAAGAGCGTTATTACACTTTAATAATAACTCAACATCTCATACATATCTCAATCTGACCTGTAACAAACAGAATTTAGTCTGAACTGACTGTAACCATCAGAATTCAGTCAGAACCCGACTGTAACCATCAGAATTCAGTCTGAACTGACTGTAACAAACAGATTTCAGTCTGAACCCGACTGTAACAAACAGAATTCAGTCTGAACCCAACTGTAACCATCAGAATTCAGTCTGAACTGACTGTCACAAACAGATTTCAGTCTGAACCTGACTGTAACAAACAGATTTCAGCCTGAAGCCGACTGTAACAAACAGAATTCAGTCTGGACCTGACTGTAACCATCAGAATTCAGTCTGAACTGACTGTAACAAACAGATTTCAGTCTGAACTGACTGTAACAAACAGAATTCAGTCTGAACTGACTGTAACAAACAGAATTCAGTCTGAACCCAACTGTAACCAACAGAATTCAGTCTGAACTGACTGTAACAAACAGATTTCAGTCTGAACCTGACTGTAACAAACAGAATTCAGTCTGAACTCAACTGTAACAAACAGAATTCAGTCTGAACTCAACTGTAACAAACAGAATTCAGTCTGAAACTGACTGTAACCAACAAAATTCAGTCTGAACCCAACTGTAACAAACAGATTTCAGTCTGAAACCGACTGTAACAAACAGAATTCAGTCTTAACCCACTGTAACCAACAGAATTCAGTCTGAACTGACTGTAACAAACAGATTTCAGTCTGAACCCAACTGTAACAAACAGAATTCAGTCTGAACTCAACTGTAACAAACAGATTTCAGTCTGAACTGACTGTAACAAACAGAATTCAGTCTGAACTCAATTGTAACAAACAGAATTCAGTCTGAACTGACTGTAACAAACAGATTTCAGTCTGAACTGACTGTAACAAACAGAATTCAGTCTGAACTGATTGTAACAAACAGAATTTAGTCTGAACCCGACTGTAACAAACAGAATTCAGTCTGAACCCAACTGTAACAAACAGAATTCAGTCTGAACTGACTGTAACAAACAGATTTCAGTCTGAACCCAACTGTAACAAACAGAATTCAGTCTGAACCCGACTGTAACAAACAGAATTCAGTCTGAACCCAACTGTAACAAACAGAATTCAGTCTGAAACTGACTGTAACCAACAGAATTCAGTCTGAACCCAACTGTAACAAACAGAATTCAGTCTGAACCCGACTTTAACAAACAGAATTCAGTCTAAACCCGACTGTAACCATCAGAATTTAGTTTGAACCCGACTGTAACAAACAGAATTCAGTCTGAACTGACTGTAACAAACAGAATTCAGTCTGAACTGACTGTAACAAACAGATTTCAGTCTGAACCCGACTGTAACAAACAGAATTCAGTCTGAACTGACTGTAACAAACAGAATTCAGTCTGAATCCAACTGTAACCATCAGAATTTAGTCTGAACCCGACTGTAACAAACAGATTTCAGTCTGAACCCGACTATAACAAACAGATTTCAGTTTGAACACGACTGTAACAAACAGATTTCAGTCTGAACCTGACTGTAACAAACAGAATTCAGTCTGAATCCGACTGTAACCATCAGAATTTAGTCTGAACCCGACTGTAACAAACAGATTTCAGTCTGAACCCGACTATAACAAACAGATTTCAGTTTGAACACGACTGTAACAAACAGAATTCAGTCTAACCCTGACTGTAACAAACAGAATTTAGTCTGAACCCGACTGTAACAAACATAATTCAGTCTGAACTGACTGTAACAAACAGATTTCAGTCTGAACCCGACTGTAACAAACTGATTTCAGTCTGAACCCGACTGTAACAAACAGAATTCAGTCTGAACTGACTGTAACAGATTTCAGTCTGAACCTGACTTTAACAAACAGAATTCAGTCTAAACCCGACTGTAACCATCAGAATTTAGTCTGAACCCAAGTGTAACCCACAGAATTGTCTGAATTAATCCTTTTCCTACAAACACAGACAATGTAACCACACACACACACACACACACAGACACACACACACACAGACACTGTATTATTAAATGTCCACACATGAGTCAGCAGGACTGGACACAGCTGGACACTTCACTCAGACGTCTGATGTGTACAGAAGTAAAGCAGATGTAAGATGTTCACACTGAAACCTTGTTTATTTCTGTACATTGAGGTTTAAAAGTGAAGTGAAGCAGAAATGAGTATCAGGACTGTTCAGATGATGATGACGTGGAGAAGACGGGTCAGTGAGGGACGGTAAACAGTACAGGAAGTGACAGATGTCTGAAATGTCTGAATAATTGTTCTCAGAGTTCTCAAGTTCTCTCACTCTGAGCTGAGAGTGTGTTTACTGTGGAGATATAAACACACACACACACACACACACACACACACACACACACACACACACACACACACACTGATGGTGTTTTTTTCCCTATCTGGGGACAGATCTGATGTCTGAATGTTTTATTTGTGTATGTTTGTGTGTGTGTGTGTGTGTGTGTGTGTGTGT
>BRDA01021014.1:0-14016 GCA_036984385.1 Crenuchus spilurus
TATATATATATATATATATATATATATATATATATATATATAATATGAGAAGAGAGAGGAGGATGGGCATGTGAGAGAGTAGACAGTTAATGTTTTGGGAATAATTGAGGGGTGTGTTCGGTCTGAAGTCTGTGAGGCTTCTAGTTTTACTGGGTGCTTAGCTCCCCTAAAGCTCTGTTCCCAGAATCACCCCTGCTTATACATCAGAAGTGAGACTGATGTAACTAAAACATAATAAATGCTTTTGTAACTGGTGTTAGGTTCATTTAACTGCACGGTTTAATGATTACGCAGACTGTGAGTAAACAGCGCTATCTGGTGGCGGTAGATAATGTTAGAGTACGCGCATGCGCAAAAGCAAGCCGGTCTGGAGAGTGCAAAAATGGCTGCCTCCGCAGCTTGCTGCTCTACACGCTGGATCTTTAAGACGTTTCCTCGGATAAACACGACTTGTGTACACTTCAGCTCCTCCATACACGGAACACTCTCCGGCCGGACGATCACTGCGGGTCGTTATTATGCTGTGGGGCTCATCAGGAGAGACTGGACAGGTGAAGGTGTTGTGACATTGAAAGGTGAATTGTAAACACCAGGTTTAAAATATTATAGCGTCACGTGTCCTGTTTGTGTTTACAACAGAAATAATAACATTTCTTGCTTTGAAACATAAAGATGATGTATCTCACTTGTACTTATGCAGTGTTGTGTTATTCGCATCATGGGTATTGTAGTTTATTACCACGCCCCCGTACTGCTAGTTAAAGTGGAACGTCGCACATGTAAAACTACAAATCCGCTTTCAAAATAAGAGCTGTTTCACAAGGTCGTTATTATTTTTATCTGAGCTTAACAAATTATGATGAACATTATTGTGCTTACTGTAATATTGTATTTATAAGCATTTTATTATTTTATGTATATTAATCCTTTAAAGCCAAGTGCGTCTAATTTTAAACAAAATTTTGTTTTTAAAACCTCCATCATCAGTGTGATAATTCATCTTACTTAATTTATTACTATATAAATAAGGTAATTTTTTACAGATGAATTAAGTATGAAACTGCTACTGTATAAAATCAGACAAGTCTTTTACCACTTGAAATTTGAAATGGGAACACAGTGTATAAAGGGTTTAAAAGTATGTGTTTAATTTAAACAGCATGCAGTGAAAAAGAAAAATTCTGTGTGTATCAAATAGGATACAAAACTAAACACACATGCGTGTTGTTTAATGTCTCAGGCAATCATTTGATGGTTCAGGATTTAGGGTTAAGTTTGCACTTTAGTTTTATTTAAATCTTAAAGTACTTTAGATAGGAATTAATGAATTATATGAAATTTATCTAAATAAAACAATGTGTGCATGAATTGCTAATAAACCTTAATTAAACTCAAAATAAAATTAGTTGAATTGATTTTCTTTTTGTGTGTGTGTGTGTGTGTGTGTCTTACAGGGTCTAAGAGCCTCAGTGTTTCCAGCTCACGCTCTTTTCACAGTAGTTCAGTGCGGAAGGAGGATTACTACAGCGTGTTGGGAATTCCACGAACTGCTACACAGAAAGAGATTAAAAAAGCATACTATCAGGTTCACTCCAGAGCCTCTTGCTCATCATTTACCCTCGGCAGTTTAAAGGGCCATTCCATTACAGCATTAGCTTAACTAAAGCTTGTTAGATGACACTTTGAAGGTGTGAGGGATTAGATCTTGGGAAGAACTTGGAAGAAAAATTGTGATCCGATTCAAAGTATGAAGAGAAATTATTGTAGGCCAAATTAATAAAATTAATTTATTTTTTACTTCCACCAACTCACTGTTTTATGTTACTTCTGTAAATTTATTACTGTATTCTACTAGCTTGTTAGTACATCTCCAAAAAAGTTTTGCAATGCAAAGTTATTCATTTACTTGAGTTGCATCTGCACAAAACGCTTTTTTCTACATCAAAAAATAAGACTATCATGAAAAATTTTATTGTTAATATATTAATTCATATTGATTCATTATCACACCCGCTTAATCCTTATCAGGGTCGCGGTTGGTCCCCCACCCCCTCACTGGGTGCAAGGCAGGGCATTACACTATTCAACTAAGCCCAGGACAGGGCGCCAGTCCATCGCTGGGTGAACACACACGTGCACACATAGACATACATGCACACACATGGACAATTTAGAGTAGCCAATTCACCTGACCTCCATGTTTTTGGACTGTGGGAGGAAACCGGAGTCCCCGGAGGAAACCCACGCAGACACGGGGAGAACATGGAAACTACGCTCAGATGCAAACTCGAACCCAAGACCTCAGCCCTGAGAGGCGAACGTGCTAACCACTAAGCCACTGTGCCGCCCTATTAATTTATATATATATATATATATATATATTAATGTTGTGTTTGAGTAAATTGCAATAAACAATCAACATTAAAACAAAAAGGCTTGAAATGTGTAATGAATATAAAATCTATAACTTTATAAATTATAGAGCTATAAATAATTTGAACAATATCAGCCTGACCAAATTCAGTGGAATCTTAATTTCATGGACTGTGTATCTCAAATATTCCCAAAAACCTTTAGACTTCATAGGTTTTAGAAGATAAATGTTAACAGCTGTAGTTAAATATAACTTTTTACATTATGAGTGCAGCCCTGAACCCTACAAACACTTTACAGCAATCAGTAAACACACACACACACACACACACACACACACACAGTCCATGGCCTGTAGTCACTTGATTTGCTGAAGAAAGCAGGTGAAGATCCCTCTCAGGAATTGTTACAGTAAAGCACAGCTCACTCAATCCAGGAAAACGATTCACTGCCTTAGTTCTGGCATCAAAGTTTGTTAACTATTTCTGAATGTCTGCGTGCTGTTTTCAGAACTGAAATTATATCGTATATATTCAAATAATCCACACACCCAAACTTTAGAAAGGAAAATTTGGGGAAAAAGACTATAGTTCTGACTTCCACGTAATCACAGAGCCCTTTTTCCAATACTGAATATTTTGCTTTCTGACTTCCTCTATCCCTGTTTCACTCTCTTTACCTTTGCTGTGATTAGAGATGTATACAATGCTATGTTTTACATGTCTTTTTCTTCAGATGGCCAAGAAGTACCACCCTGACACAAACCCAGATGATCCGCAGGCAAAGGAGAAGTTTGCGAAGCTGGCAGAAGCTTACGAGGTAAGATTTTAACAGTTATTGTAGCATTTGTCTAGATTATCATTAATCGAGATTTTCTTTAATAGCCCTTAATCCATTAGTCTGCTGTTTTTCTGTGTCAAGGTTCTGAGTGATGAGGTGAAGAGGAAGCAGTACGATCTGTATGGGTCAGCGGGTCCAAGCACCGGTACAGGGGCACAGGAGCAGTTCTGGAGGGGCGGAACCACTGTTGACCCAGAGGAGCTCTTCAGGAAGATATTCGGAGAGTTTGCTGGAGGGCGGGGCTTTGGGGACTTCACCTCCATTTTTGATCATCCACCAGAGGTCAGCGCAGAGCAGAAAATTAATTATTTTAATACAGTGGAACCTCAGTTATCGTTTGCCCTGGTTATCATACAATTCAGTCATTGTCAACTTTTTACTTGTCATTTTTCTCTGGATTTTTTTCAGGGACGTTTTATATCAGCATGCCCGCGTGACTCGCCGCTAATTTAGCTAAAATAATGCATCCATCCACACGTTTGTCATTTATTCTGGCTTTGTTTCTCATTGGTAATGCCCAAAACAAACTAAGACACAGCACACTCAAGCAACAATGCGTAGCGCTGTTGCCAGAAAAAGGGGGTTTAAAACAAATAGCAGCCGAGAACGGGTGTAAAATACAAAGGCTGTGGCTGGACCACACCAGCATGCTCTAAAACAGAGTGTAAACCTGTAAGAGGGATGTTATTTCATTTGTCTTTTGTATTTACAAAATTTAATTACTCATTACTTCCATCTAGGAACTAATTTCCAGTGTAATGTGAGGGACTATGGTTTTCCTGCAGAAAATGTCAATCTAATTTCATATGAATTAGTGCTCCACTATTTTCATTGACATTCTGATTACAATATCTCAGCTTTGCACTACCTTGTCCACTGATTTTAAACAAAGTTCTGATATAAATAATATTATTTGCTCTTCCACTGGTATTTAACATTCTTCAATGAAAACTGTCTGCTTTAATAGCATTAATTACAGCTTTGCTGAAAGTAGGAAATAACTTGGCTCATGTTTTTTGCATCCAAAGCCAGTTCTGAAATAGTCATATCAGAATATTATAACCACCTACCTAATAGTGTTTTGGATGGCTTGATACCAGACACTTCTATTCATTGTAGAGGTTAACTGGTCCGCTGTGGTGTGTTGATTGCTCTGTACCACTTCCCGGCGTTGTTTTTCTTCTATGGCAATTTATCCTGTTGGGCACAATTATTATGCCATTAGGAGTCACTCAAGTCTCTGTACACTTTCACTACACTGGCTCTAAAATATCCCACAAAGCTATCCGTTTCTGAGGTTCTACCACCACCATGCTTAACCTGGTACCCTATTATCATGCCCTCAGTCAAATCACATCCTTTTTCTATTATATTAGTTTTACACTCTGTTACAACTGCTTATTTATTTATACATGCAGCAGACCCTGTCACATGGTCATAATATTCTGATTTGACTGTATATAATTCTGCGACCTACATTTAAATAGCGTAATGAAATTGCTTTGGATGCATGAATGTACATACTGTATATATTCAGTCTTATCTGTCTGTGTGTGTGTAGTTCGTGATGGAGTTGACGTTTACTCAGGCGGCCAAAGGAGTGAATAAGGAGATCACCGTGAACATAGACGACAGCTGTCCACGCTGTGATGGCAAAGGTCACGAGCCAGGCACCAGGGTCACACAGTGCCACTACTGTAATGGCACTGGCATGGTGAGTTGACTATAGCAACCATCTCTGTATTTTATGTAATAGGTTGTAATGCTGGTTTTGCGCTGCATAGTGTGATACAGTCCAGAACTACAGTCTGAGTGGCTCAGTGGACCATGGGGTGAGAGAATCATAGGTTTGAATCATGGTCATCAGCAGCTAGAGCCCTGAGAGAACAAAATTGGCTGCACTCCCTCGCCATCACTACTGAAAAATGTAATGTCAGCTGCTGACACATTTGTGAGATCTGGGTACCCTGCCCTAGAGCGTGTTGGCAACCCAGTGACGATCTGAGGAGGCCTGTGCTAGTTTTCACCCTCCTAGAGTCAGAGACACTACAAGTGCTTGGGAGAGTCCTAGTAAGTAGGTGGGTTGATTGGGCATTGGGGTGGGGGTGGGGGGTGCAATGCAAAAATAGGTACAGTGCCCTCCATAATTATTGGCACCCCTAGTTAAAATGTGTTAAAAGCCTTAACATAAATACATTTTTTATTGCAGAAGAATAATCTCACTCTGAAAAAGTTTAGAAAAAAGCAACCTTCAACTCGAGTGGAAAAAAATAAATAAATAAAAAATCCTGACTAAGAAATAATTATTTCCCATAAAATGACCTATTCCACAATTATTGGCACCCTTAACAATTTCTTGGAAATAAATGTATTCGAACCATTTATGTCCTTTCTACTGTAGTTTATCAAGTGGATTAAAGTATCTAGGAACCTTTAATTAGTAATTCATCACTTCCTGTTTCCCTGTGGTATAAATATGGCATTACACAGAGACCTATTTCTCTTACTCTTAAACATGGGAAAGACAAGAGAACACACTATTCAAGTAAGGCACATGTGTGTTGACCTTCATAAATCAGGCAATGGCTACAAGAAAATAGTCACTCACCTGCAGATGCCCTTATCTACAGTCAGAACACTCATCAAAACATTCAAAACATCTGGAACTGTGACAAACAAGCCTGGAAGAGGACGCA
Organism: Crenuchus spilurus; assembly: GCA_036984385.1. Taxonomy (NCBI): domain Eukaryota; kingdom Metazoa; phylum Chordata; class Actinopteri; order Characiformes; family Crenuchidae; genus Crenuchus; species Crenuchus spilurus. The sequence goes on from BRDA01021014.1 coordinate 5,910, forward strand.
AGTGTATCTTGCCACCACACACAGTGAGAAGGATGGTAAGAGAAGTAAAAAGTTCTCCAAAGCTCACTGTAAGAGAATTGAATCAAATGGTAGCATCTTGGGGTTATGAGGTCTCCCAAACAACCATCAGGTAATATCTACATGCCAACAATCTGTTTGGGAGGCATGCATGGATAAAGCCTTTTCTGAGTTATACTCATAAGCGTAAATGGGTGGATTTTGCCAAGTAGTACTGGGATTTTAACTGGGACTGCGTGCTTTGGTCAGATGAGAACAAAATAGAGCTTTTTGGTAACAAACACTGTAAGCATAACACTAAGGATGAGTACGCAGAAAAACACCTCATGCCCACTTTTAAGTATGGCTGAGAATCAGTGATGCTGTGGGCCTGTTTCTACTCCAAAGGACCTGGGAACCTTGTAAGGATACATGGGATCATGAACTCTGTGAAATATCAGGACATTTTGAATCAGAATCTGGTGGCCTCTGTCCAAAAGCTGAAGATGGGTCATCGCTGGATCTTTCAGCAAGATAATGACCTTAAATATGTGGCCAAATCTACTCAAAAATGGTTCACAAGGCACAAAATCAAGCTCCTCTCATGGCCATCTCAGTCACCAGACCTCAACCCAATAGAAAACCAGTGGGGAGAGTGCATAAGAGAAGACCCAGGACTTTTTACAATTTAGAGAGGTTGTGCAAAGAGGAATTGTCAAAAATCCATCTTTCTGTATTCTCCAATCTTGTGAAGAGTTATATGAGAAGATTAAGTGCTGTTTTTTGGCAAAAGGAGGTTGTACAAAGTACTAACACTAGGGGTGCCAATACTTGTGGCACACATGATTTCATTCAAAAGATTTATTTCTTAATGCGTGATATTTTTCCCACCAAATAAAGGCACCTGAATTAAAGCTTAGATTTTTCTCTTTTTTTGCACTGTTGTCCGATATTATATATAAAAAACGAATTTATTAGAAGCCAAAGAACACTTCTTAACCAGGGGTGCCAATAATTATGGAGGGCACTGTATGTTCTACTGAGGCTCTGTGATGGTCACATGGCCAGTGTTCATCAAGCATTATAGTAAGTGCCTGACCACATTCACAGGACAGTTTTTTTTTTATTTGAATAGGTGCCTTGCTTAAGGGCACTTCAGTCAGCATTATGGTAAGAAACTGAAGTGGCCATTAAACACGTGTGTGTGTGTGTGTGTGTGTGTGTGTGTGTACATATACATATACAGTTAAGGTCAATATTATTAGCCCCCTTAAGAACCATAGCAACAAAACACTGCTGTGTAATGTTGTGCTTTAACTTTGTAATTATGAAAGATCGTTATATCACATCACAGCTTTGGGTTATCTCCCAATTTACACACAGTATTAAAGTTTGAGTAAGCATTTGAGCTGTCACTTGAGAGAGCACCATGCCAAAAACCAAATAAATCAGTTTAAAATGTAGAAAAATAATCATTGATGCTTATAAAGCAGGAGAAGGGTATACAAAGTTATCATAGTGTTCCCAAGTGTCCAGAACTGGAGTGAGAAGTATTATCAAGAAATTCAAAGAGAGCCATACAATACAGAACAAGCCTGTTAAAGGTAGGAAGCACAATATTTTAAAAGACACTGAAAAGGAAACTAGTGAGAGATGTGTCTAAAGACTCCAGGATAACTGCCAAGACAGTAGTGAATGACTTAGCCAGACCAGTAACTGTTGTCTCAAAAGAAACAATCACTAGAGCCCTGCACAGTAATGAATACCAAGAAAAAATCCACTTCTGCAGAAAAGACCTTCACACCAGACTGAGGTACGTTAAGGACAACCTGATGATGCATACTGGAAGCATGTCCTCACCTTTGGTCAGATGAGGCAAAACTAGAGCTCTTTGGTCACAGACACATTGTTTATTTTTTGAAGAAAAATAATACATAATAATAAATAATACAAAGAACAGCATCCTCACAGTTTTATTCAGCAAAAACAACACAACAGACTGTTAGCATCAGGCTAATCACTATGGCCATGTTAATTTTTGTTTCTTGTGAAACAATTTCATTTCTCTGGGCAAAGTCAAATGATTTAATCGTTCAAAATAAAACTGGGATGTTTGAAAACGCTGTTAGTTATTTGCTCTATTTACCATTATTTTGGAAATACATTTAAAACAATGACTTTTTCATGGGGGGGGGTAATAATTTTGACTTTAACTGTATGTATATATATACACACACACATATGCATATTAAAGTAATAGGTTGTTGTCATTGTGTGCTTCGGCTGAATGAGATGGACAGGATATTGTGTTGCTGTTGCATGTACTAAACATTGTCTATACAAACATTTTTATTTGAGAAGAAAGACAGTGTCACCACTTTTTACCTAAAATAAAAACTGATGCAGTTGAATCACCATGTTCAGTTTGTTGCATCTGGATTCATTAACACATTCTCATACCCAGGAGTCAATAAACACGGGCCCGTTTATGATGCGCTCCCCATGTCGGCGCTGTGGTGGGCGGGGCTCCATCATAACCACTCCCTGTGTGTACTGCAGAGGAACAGGCCAGGCCAAACAGAAACACTCAGTCACTGTCCCTGTACCTGCAGGTCAGCACTCTGTGTTCATAGCTTAAACATTTTTACAACAGATGGAATAGATTGGGTGACATTTTTTTTAAATCGCAGTTAAAGCTGTGAACCATTATGCTATTGTTTACACTGGCATGGAAGAGGCTAATGGCTGAAAATGATTACAACACTACTGTCTAGTGGTCAGGGGTTTAAACACAACAAAAAGTGAACCACCTTTACCAACCATTGCATGTAAACTAAATAAAAAAAAAAACAATACTATACTAAAAGTATAACAATATCATGTAAAATAATGTTTTTGGAATCAAAACAGTGATGACATAATATTGTGATATTCAGCTGTATTGATATTTTCTTACCCTTATTCTGACTTTGTGTTGTAGGAGTGGAGGATGGTCAGACAATGCGGATGCCAGTGGGCAAGAAGGAGATTTTCGTGACATTTAGAGTGAGTTTAACTTGACTGAAGTGCTGACTGTATGTTTTATTGTGTTGTATGTACATTTACGTGCACACATGGTGGTCCCAAACTACATATGAGATTAAAGAGGATAAGATAAATCCTGTTCTTAATCACTGGGGTTCCATATAGGGTCTGACCCATTTTGAGACACCTCTAAACACCTAAAGATCTTCACAGGGGTCATCAGATGGGCACTTCCATTCATCAGAGTTTCATTAAAAGCCCACAACATTTCCTGGATGCTCAACAATGAGGTCTGACATTGTACTGAGCCTAACTGGCACATGCTTAGTGCCAGCAGTTCTACGTGGACTGTACACACAACATCAGCAACCGTAGGCTACACCCCTCTAGATCCACATGGCTTCCCCAGTGACTAAGGTTGTATTGAGCCTATCTAGCACAGTTAATGCATGCTCAATGAACCCAGCTCAATTATTACTCTACAAGTTACATCGACAAACATACAGGCTACACATCCACACTAATAACCCTAGATTTGCACAAGCCTACAGTCACTAAGGCTGTGCTGAACCCCACTGGTGCAGTTAATGCATGCCTTAATGCTGCCGTACTTATCCTTAAGCATTGACTGACCCTTTCAGCTTCATGGCTGTCCTTAACACGCAGTCTCTGCACTTCCCCAATATACAATATAAACTGTGATTATGTGATCCACTGACATTTGCTATATGGTTTATATGATTTATGGGATTAAATATGCATTCCTGTTTATATATGTGCCTCAGGTCCAGAGGAGTCCAGTGTTTCGACGGGATGGACCTGACATCCATTCGGATGTGATGATCTCCATTGCTCAGGCTATTCTGGGAGGAACAGCTCGAGCACAGGGTCTCTACGGAACAATTGATATACCGGCAAGTTGTTTGGCCAAGATAAGGTTTAGTTTTAGTTTAACTGGAGCTGCGACACAAACATTGCTAACTAGTTCTGGCCGATATGGCCAAAATTCTATATCATGGTATTTTTTTATGATATCGGTTTCACAGTATTTGATTTTTTTTTTTACACACGTGTTAACCTGCAATAGAGTGGATATGTCACTGTCATGAGAATTGTACATTGTACAAAAATGTATTACATGTAATACAGGTTTGCAGGGCCCCACACTCAGTCAGATTTCAGAGGGTGAAATTAATTAATCATTTGGCATGAACCTATTAACTCTTGTTCCATGCATGTTTAGTGGTGCAGCATTGAAAACCATCCCCTGTGAAACAGTTTACCACTGCGCTGTGTTCCATACATGTTTAGGATATTTAAAGCAGTGTGGCTGGTATATGGAAAAATTCATATAACAAAAATAAAAACCAGTTTTTGGTGTGAACCGGTATACCGCCCAACACTATTTTGCTAAGCAACACTAGAACCCAATAGTCAGCTTAGTCACTTCCATCCAGAAGTCCTAAATAAGGTCTTACAAGCTATTAAATGTCACCAGTACAGGCAGCCGTAACGGAAATCAGTTTTTATTTAAATTTTTTAAGGTATCCTAAATTACTAGCCTGTGAAGTCTTAGTGAAGACCTAGATGTGTTTTGACCAAGTTGAGAGAAGTTTCAGTGATGCATTCTGACAAAGACAATTGAGTTACATTGGTGACTATTGGAGTTTGTGCACAGCATCAGTTCAAATTTGGACTCCAGTCAAGAAAAGGGAGGCAGTTCACTGAACCCCATCAACATTACTGCTGTGCTGAGATGAGCACTTTCCTATAAATCATTTGTCTTTTCTCTGTGTCCTGCAGATCCCTCCTGGAATTCAGACAGACCAGAAGATCTGCCTCGCCGGCAAAGGAATAGCTCGCATGAACAGCTATGGCTATGGGGACCACTACATCTACATCAAAATCAAAGTACCCAAGTAAGAAACACTCACAAAACCAAATGACTTAGTGGTGTACCTGTGAGCTGATGCTCATTTCATTTGTTCTCATGTTCATTTGTGGTCGTAATTTAATCTCCCTAATTAAACTCCCAGGACAAAAAAATAGTTACCTTATGTGTTTGAGGTTGTAGTAACTTCAGGTTCCTGCAGATGGCACTGCATGAGGATGCTCAGGCTAAAAATACCTGTGGTTGGATGCAGTTTGAGAAGAGGTGGTCAATGATAAATGAGTGATTGTATTTGGGTGCCAAAGGTCAGAGTGTGAAGGAAGTAGCTGAATTTGCAGATGTATGGAAGCATATGGTCATACAGGTCTACCTGCAGTGGTAACAATCTCAGTCTACCAGACATTCTTGTCAGAACTATGGCCAACAGCACACAAGGCTGAATCCTGCCACACACCTCACAGGTGTTTACAGCCTGATTATCCTCAGGAGCTTATTTGCCTGTGTCTTTGATAGGATGTTAAACCGCAGACAGCGGGAGTTGATACTGAGCTATGCCGAGGAGGAGACGGATGTTGAAGGCAGTGTAACTGGAGTCAGCAGAATGAGAACAGGTACATTTACATGCACGTGTCTTTAACTGCATGCACTGGCTTATAAAGTGAATTAAAGCTGTGTGCACATATTAGCAGGAATGCAGACAGTATTCTTCCATTCTGGAAGAACAAGACTGTAAAAATGTGCATGTTTGTGTGTGTAGGTGCCTCCGAACATGCAGGAAAGGCCTCTGAAGCTGAGCAGAAACAAGATGAAGAGCAGCCAGAGAAGGAGGAGGGAGGATTCTTCTCTAAACTAAAGAAGATGTTCTCCTGACAAGAGATGTAAACACTTTTAAATACAGAGTGAGAGTTAATATATCTGTAAGATGGTTGGGTACACTGTGTCCAAAAGCCCTGTAGAGAAGTACTGCCAATAGAATAGGACTAAACAAGAACTTATTGGCATCATGTCTAATGCCAGGTGTGGGCTAGAGGGGTATAAAGTTGAGCTGTGGAGCAGTTGGTGTTGGTGATCATCCAACATCCTGACCTCACTAGCACTCTTGTGGCTGAATGTAATCAAATCCTCATAGCAATGCAGCAACATCTAGTACAAAGCCTTCCATGGACAGTAAAGATAAGATAAACACTGAATTCCACAAAAACACATATAACTCAGCGAGATTTTATCCTAGAAACAAACCTAAACATACCCTGGAAACCTTAAAGGGTCTTCTTTTCAAAAATATATAGTGACTTAGACAGCTGCACGTATTTTCCTGCCAAAAGACGCAATCTGTCATTCATATGATAATGACATGGTAATTCCGGACATTTTGTTGGTGGGTTCCAGCAACCAGGAATCTGTGGAATGTGAATGCAAACAAAGACGTCTCACCTGAGTGTTCACACCTATCTCATAAATATTCAGTGTTGGGTTATTGTCTGAGGAAGAGTGTCACCTCACATTAGTTAAGCTTTAGAAATAAAACATCATACAATGTCTAAAAACTTTAGTGAGCACTGTGTAGCCAACACCTCTGTTTATTCAGTTCTGAGCTCAAAAGTCTTGGCTTGAAATGTTTAGAGTGTTTTTTCACAATATCATTTCACAAACATCTGAAAACAGGTTGTTGGGAAGTCTAAGTTTTGATACTGTTGTTGCTGAATTTGTTCTGAACAGAAGCCTGTGTAACACTTTGGGGAAAAATAATTTTAGATGTGTGTAATTTATTAAAAAAAAAGAAAAAAAAGCCTGAAATAACCTAAGACTCCAGGGGGTTAATACACATAATCTCCATGTAAAACAAATAGAATGGGATGCTTGTCTGGAGTGATGGAACTCCATCCTAAAATGAAATTTGGAATGAGTTTGTGATCTGGAACTAATCATCCAACAACAGCATCTGACCTTTAGTAGCCAAATACATTCAAATCCTCACAACAATGTACCAAAATGTAACGTTCTGCAATGACTGTCTCTGATTTCAGAAAAAACGCTGGATGAGCAGGTGTCCACAAATGTTTTGTACCCATCACAGCTTCACTCACTGATCTAATGCACAGTGGTAATGAGATTAGTCTAAGATTAAGAGTCTTACAGATATGAGGGTGGTTCCTCATGTCTAACTGTAATCCATCATTCACAGCCTTCAACCTGTTAATGATTCTTCATGCTCTTCTTCCAGCCAGAGAGGACGAGTATCCAGCAGAACACAGAAGAGCTTCTTCTGTTACCCAGCAGGCCATGGGGCTCATATGTCCATCCAGACACTACAGAACAGGAGACATCATCAAGAGGAGGTTCTGCCTAGCAAAAATGGAGACTGGAGACAGACTGCAGAACTTCAGATGATGGTCCAAAGATCTGCCCATCTCCTGTTGGTCAGGTGCTTGGACAGATTGATATTTGAGAGTTTTATTGACATGGTTCAGATGGAGTCACCACTTTAGAGACTGTGTCAAAGATAATTTATTTGTTATAAGTAAAAATGTTTTTTGTGCAAATCTCTCCATGCACGTGTGGTATCTTTTTTTGCCCCTAAACGGAGTCCCAGTGTTCCAGTACAACTAAAAAAAACTGTAAATAAGTGGTGTCTAATCAATGCTGCTAGTGACTAGTGATGGACCGATAAGAATAAATGAACATTACACTGATATATTACATTTCTGATACACAAGTACACTTTACAATCAACACAATCATTTTACACACTTAGTTGTCAATCAAACACACCGGTGAGAAGCGGCAGCCAATCACACACTTAGATCTCCACCGGAAATGATCATCCACATGGAGGATTGCATCCAGCACTAGGGGGGTCACCCAGGACAGAGGACAAACCATATCTGAGCATAGACACACACACACACACACACAATAGGGTCATTTAGCGCCAATTCACTTGATCTCCATGTTTTTGGACTGTGGGAGAAAACCCACATAGACACGGGGAGAATATTGAAACTCCACTCAAATGAGAACTTGAACTAAAGACAGAGGCGACTGTGCTAACAACTAAGCAAATGTGCCAGCCAATGGGATGTGGGTTTTTCCATGGCTGAAGCTGATATTTAGAGTACAGCTCTATGCAGCTTATGGCTGATTATATATATATATATATATATATATATATATACACACACACACACACAAACC
>BRDA01021019.1:0-16449 GCA_036984385.1 Crenuchus spilurus
TTGTTGTGATCATTACTCAGTAAAATAATTTGAAATTAATAATTACTTCAGTTAAATTATAACATAGTCACATTAAACTTTATATAAAAGAACATCAATGTACAATGTGTTTACTACCTTAAATCTCAAAATACCACTTGTGATTTATTTATGAAAAATTTAATAAAGTGACTGTAGTATTACAAAGACATGTGGATCTGTTCTAGCCATGGTCGTTATGCTGATAAAAATGGCTGATGTTGTTTGAACACCCAGAAGCTAGACCAGAGGTTCTTAACCTTTTTCACTGTGTGACCCACTTTTAGGTTCCAGTAAATTTCGTGACCCCCCCCTACCCCCGGGAAAAAACGGTATCAATAACTCGTAAAAATAAGAAAATAATAATCATAAGTTTGCTTTTTGGAGCGCATGTTGCTGGCCTCTTAGCTCCTGCAGTTTACGTTAAAAAAACTCCACAGGTTTTGTTTGCAAATGTCGTAGCAACTTGGAGGGCTGAGACTTTCCTTGGCTAGCACTTCGCCCCAGACCACACATTGCGGCCGTGCATTGTCTCCTTCACTTGTCTGTGTAAATCATTCATTCATTCATTCATTCATTCATTATCACACCCGCTTAATCCTTATCAGGGTCGCGGTTAGTCCCCTGTGTAAATCCATATTCCAAATACTTTTCATCATATTTTCTCACTTTCTTGTTTTTTTTCTGTTCTGATGTTCCTGGAAGTGGGCGTTTTGCGTCCCCACTTCCAATTCGACCTTCTAAAAAACGCTTCATTTTAATCCAGCCTGGATGACGTGCCGAGACAGGACATGCCAAGCCACAATATGCATGCGCGAACATGAATCAAGATTTAGATCGAAGAGTCGAGCAGAACGGCAAGTGAGTCAGTTTGATTCAGTGAAAAAAACGTTCTAAAAATGCTCTATTTTAAGCAACAGTGGGTGTGCCAAGCCATGTCCTTCATGCGAGACACTCCATCAAGAAAAAGTTTAGCGCTTAAATCTGATTCATCGCATATTTAGCTGACAAAATGTCTTAATTAGTGTCACATTCGCGACCCCCCTAGAAGTACATTGTGACCCCCTGGGGGGTCACGACCCCCAGGTTAAGAACCCCTGAGCTAGACTTTATGAAGAACTTGAAAGCAGTTTCAGGTCGTAATAAGAATTTATTGATTAAAATGGTCAACTTACAGATTACTGTTTCTGAATCTGAGTTCTGAGTCTGAACAACCAGTTCAGTTGAGGTTTGGGGAATTCTTTATCATCATTTTCCTCGTTTGTTTTCTTGTCACTCTGCTGCTCATATTCACAAGTCACATCACGTCAAAGTCAAAGTGAACTTTTTTGTCATTTAGACTGTACAGAAAAGGATGCACAACTGAGCAAGATTGCATTTCTCTCTGCTCTGATATGCATTTCTGACATAAGTAAAAAAGTTTGTGCAATTAATCACCTTCAAATAGTGAAACTTGACAGGCATAAGGATATGCGTAGACACAAGATGACAAAATAAACATAGACAAGCATACATAAGCCCACAATCAACATAGACAAGAGGTAGTTTACTTTCCAATAGTATTGAATGTTTATTGTATGAATTTTCACAATCCATATCACACAGTATGCTGTTCTATGCACAGAAATTATGTACAAGAACAGACATAAAACAAACTATTCTCAGCTTCCAGCGCCTTTTGCTATTTTGTAGATTTTTGATAGTTTTTTCCCTTATATTTCACATTCAGGTGTTTGCCACGCTAGTGTTTGATAGCTTTTTTCCTGCACTGTGACGATCAACAGCACAGTAACTTCTCAAACTAAGCAAATTCTGATAAAAAATCTCTCCAAACATCAACTAAACAGGTCAAATTCATTCAGAACATCACCATATGAATATGGTTTACTATAAAAAACATTCTCAGTGATGCATTTTAAAGATGAATATATAGTATACATGGCACATTGAGATAAATTTAAGCCAACTATGTAGACCACTATTTACAACAATAGGTTAATTTTGTTGTAAGTAGGTGGATCTGGCTGCATTGTGTGGCTTTGTATCTCAGTTTTTGGTTTATTAACAAACAAAAACTAGCAGAGTTTCAAACTGGCGCATTAAACGGAAGTTGGCAACAATGCTTTTATGCTGTGATATCTTGAACTAGCCAGTCTCTGGCATTTTCTGGAACTCACAAGGGTTAATGCAGAGCTCATCATTATTGTGGTTTCTTTTGGAGACAAATGAGTACAATAAGGTAAATTAAGATAAGGACATTTCTAAAGAAGTGGGCAGGGTGTGGAGCTACAAGAGTGGGGTTTCTGATAATCCAGCCATTGGATGAAGCTACAGTTGCTGGAGCTACAAGAGAGGGGGTTTCTGACAAAATGCATGTATGTACAAACGTAGGCCTGTTTCACTGTGGTATATGGAGTCTTTACTTGTGAAATTGTAATATAACTTACTTTTCTTGGTATCACTACTATTGTTGTGACAAGAAGTGGAAAACAACCAGCGAGGTTAAACAATGAGGTGGCCATTTCAGCACATTGTAACACAGAATGGGTTTATTCTGGTCTGTTCATTCATTTTTGGTGCTGCTGTGGCACGTCTTGACATTTTAATATTTAACTGTAGCTCTTTTACTGTGACAGAAATTTGGATGGCTCATTTACAACATGTGGAAGTGTCAACTGTGTGCAATGAAAACTTGATGAATTAGGGCAGGGGCATCATTAATAACAATAACACATACCGACATAAATGTGTTTTGAGCTGGGGTGTTGAGCTGGCCTCCTGTAGAGTCACAGCAGCACAGAGTTTAGTGTTTTCTTTGCTCTGCCACTTGAAGATCGACTCGTGGAGGGCTTGGTAATTAGCTGACGGGCCTGAAATTGACATGTTTAATCAGGGGGAACACAAAACTGCTGCATTGTGGCATTCAGGACCGGTCTAGTGCACACTGTCCACCTAGTAATGGACACATCACTGCTGGGGAACAGGACAGCAAACAACACATGAGGGTTCATTTCCCAAAGCAAAAGCAGGCTTTTTAACCTCTTAATTATCACCGGTGCCTTAAGCAGCCTTAATTATTACCTGTGATAATTAAGAAACATGTAACTCACAATGTAAACGTATCATTTAATTAGTGGTGTCAGAGTTAATGTTTCTGAAATTATTAAAAGCACAATTTAAGCTTTTTAAAAAGGTTAAAGCAGTCTCCTAGGTCATAGTTGAAATATATTCCTATTTATGTGGGGTTTCTGATAAAGAAATCACTGGGTGGAGTTAAAAGAGAGGTGTTTCTGAAAAAGAGATTAGTGGGTGGAGCTACAAGAGTGGTAATTCTGATAAAGTGCCCTGTGGACAGAGCTACAAGAGAGGGGTTTGTGATAAAGTGACTGCAGTGGGTGAAACTATGAGATTCATTGATATCTCTTGAAGTACCCATTTCTTCTCTTTCCATTCTGAAAAGTGCAGAGTTCTTAAAGCTAACATACCACTGCATTTAAAAAACTGCATCTAGTTTTTGTTTGAAAGTTGTACTTGGTGTGACTAGCCTTTTAACTGTAGATGTGCTTGAATTATATCCAGTTACAGCCCCCAAAATGAGCAAAATATCTAAATAAGTGTGAATTTTGACAGTACCCCTGTAAACCCACCCACACATTCTTATTGTTGTTTCTTTTCAAACGTTCTCACATCTGAACAGTTTCTGTGGGCGCAGTGTTGGAGCGAGGACAAAAATATTCCCTGCCTGTTCGCCCAGATCAAAAACTGAGAATATTCTATTTCTGATCCCTCCTTCTAACCTGCTGTCCCTTCTCCTTTTGTCCAGTCACAGACAGTTGTTTAGTAGAAAACCCCAACATTTTTTTTCTATAACCGTGTGAGCAGTCCAGGGGCTTCTGTTCTGTGAATCATTTCTGGTGATCGAATTCTGATGTTAAAAATAGCATGAAAGTGGCGCTGCATTTCTGAGAGTCTCCAGTGGCGCAGGAGAAATGGATGTGTGCCTAAAGATGAGGCAACAGAGGAAAAGGGCTCAGTGAGATTCATCTGTACCTCCTACAGAGAGAAAAGAAGAGAGATAAAAAGAGAGAGTAAGAATGAGATTGGAGAGGGGCTTTGTAGTTGTGTGAGGGTGCATTTCTGATTTTATGGGGACTAATTTGATGAAAACATGAACATGAACAAAAACAGCCATCTTTAATAGAAATGTACAAGCCTATATGTTGTAGGACTGCCTCTAAATTTACTGTGAAATTAACTTTAGCGGAGTAATGTTAGAACTAAATTTAGTATTAATCCTAAGCCTATTAATCTTATCCCTGATTCTAACCTTTCTAAATCTAAAAATAAGCCTAACCATAAAATTAACTAACTTTAACTCCGACCATAACAATTGTAACCCTATTCTTAACCTAACCCAAAACTTAATCTCAATAATAAAAACCTAAACCTAACTATAAACAATCTCAAAAATCAAAACCTAAACCCTAACCCTAAACTTAATCTCAATAATCACAACCTAAGCCTAATGCTAAACTTAATCTCAATAATCAAACCCTAAACTTAATCTCAATGATCAAAACCTAAGCTTAACCCTAAACTTAAACTCACTATTGAAAACCTAGCCCTGATAATAATCTTAACATGAATAGTTTTTTTTAATGATCAGATGTGTTTGTGATGTTTTTTTCTGAAACTCACAAAAATGACTTTCATTGATTAATCAAATGTTACTATCAGTATGGGGTTAAGAACACATGCACATGTATACAGTAGGCACTCTATATTCCTATAAATCTTTATGTACACTAATTGCAGACCCCCCTGTAGGTTCTCTTCCATCAATTCCACTTTTTTCTTCTTGTTACGAACCTAAACAAGAGTGGCACCTAAATTGAACCTAAAGCCTGCACTGGCAGTGGGTGATTCAGTGATGTAGTGCAGTACACTGGTGCTCCAACAGGTGGCGCTCTGACCCCTCACCATGCAGCAGGGGTTTGTTCAGGGTGATTTTTTTTCTGGAGCTGTTCCAGTGGTGAGGCTCTGTGTTATAAAAGCTTTCTTTGTGAACACTTTATTGGCTTTTAAAATGCAGTGAACACACTGCTAATTCTCTGAAATCACAGCTTACATTAGTTAGTTATAAAACTAGAACATGAAGCTACTCTACAGCGCTTTGCACGGACCATTAACACTGGAAGAAAATTTGCTACGTGAAGGAGGTGTCAATGAGACTGGGAAGACTGGAATAGACAAAAGCAGCTCTGTGGTTACTGACCATTGATGAAGGACTGGAGGACAGCAATTAGAGCTACAGTTTCTAATTGTACACTTAGAGGCAGAGCTACAAGGGATGGGTGTCTAATAAACTGGCAAGTGGGTGGAGTTACAAGAGAAGAGTTTCTGTAAAAGTGGTCAGAGGGGCAACTAGGAGAGAGGTTTGTTATAATGTGGACAGTGACTGAAATACAAAAGAGGGGTTTGTATTTTGAAGGTTAAAAAAGTTCTCCAAAATATAATTGAGTGAAGTACAAGTACTGAATTTAATTAATAATACTTGAGTAAAGTTCTTAGTAATACTTACAAGTCTAGTAATATACGTTTATGTCTAGTGATGATAGTACCGGTAGTAATAATAGTAAATATTGTATAACAGTAGTAAGTACAAAAATTGCGCTCAGTAGTAATAACACTTAATAGTAGGAATAATACTACTTAATACTTACTACTCAATGACATTTACTGCTGTATTTTAAATAAATAAATAGATAAATAAATGATGATAATTGTTTTGTGATGTTGGCTGTGATTTGCATTTAGATCAAACATCAGGACTGTGTGCCATGTTTGTGTTCTAGGTTGGACCTGAATGGTAGATTTACCCAATTCTGTAGCTCATGAAGCAATCCTTTCACAACTGTGCCATCATCTCTCAGTCCTTATATCCCCACACCTCACTCTCAATCTCCTCCTCCCCATCCAATCTTCTCTCTCTCTCTCTCTCTCTCTCTCTCTCTCTCATTCGTTCCCCCTGACCACTCTCTCCTGTCCGCTTTCTGTCCTTGTTTTCCTTCTCTCTTTACTCTTGCTCGCTCCTGCAGACCAGTGAGTGAAGAATGTGTGTGTGTGTGTGTGTTATAGGCTGGAGCTACAGAAAATCTGTGACGCTCACTGTGGCGTGAGGTGGGGATGGGGGGATCCAGCAACACATGACTGCCAGCATGCTGCAGAAGGTGGCTGGCAGGGTGGAAATGAATTGGGTCTGGGACAGGTGGTTGCTGTGTGTGTGTGTGTGTGTGTGTGTGTGTGCGCGCGCGCACGCGCAACAGAAACAGCTGTAATTTGGGTTCAGAGCAGCTACATTTAACATGAATGAGGACACTATGAAGTTGTTAAATGTTAAACAGCATTAATAATCTTGTCATATTAAAGGCGCTGGGCGGCACGGTGGCTTAGTGGTTAGTACATTCACCTCTCAGTGCTGTGGTCTTGGGTTCGAGTCCACATCTGAGCGGAGTTTCCATGTTCTCCCCGTGTCTGCGTGGGTTTCCTCCGGGGTCTCCGGTTTCCTCCCACAGTCCAAAAACATGGAGGTCAGGTGAATTGGATACCCTAAATTGTCCATATGTCTGTGTTTGTATGTGTACGTGTGTGCGTTTGTGTTCACCCAGCGATGGACTGGCGCCCTGTCCTGGGCTTCGTTGAATAGTGTACTGCCCTGCCCTGCGCCCAGTGAGGGGGTAGGGGACTAACCGCGACCCTGATTAGGAATAAGCGGGTGTGGTACTGAATGAATGAATGAATGAATATTAAAGGCCTCAATATTGTCACGGCAGCCAGTCCCCACAAAACACTCATCACACATTAGGAGAGGAGACCAGAAATGAGTGTTTTTGAAGATGGAGATTACTAGGAGTGGCAAATTTGGCCAGGACATTGGGCATTGGGATCCACTTAGCAGTCAAACAAGCTTTACGTTGGAAGCCTCCCATCCAAGTATTAATCAGACCCAAACCTGCTTAGCTTCAGCAGATTTAGATGTAGTACATGTGTTATGACTTTCAAAGCTTATTGTTCACTCTGCAGTAAATACTTGGAAACAGCTGCAAAAGCAGCCCATTTCATCCATCCATCCACCCATCATCTTCTGCTTATCCGTGTCCATTTCATGGGGATATCAACAAAAGTAAAGTAGACCAGCCGTTCCTCTCCCCAGCCACCTCTACTATCTTATATGGGAGGATTCCAAGTCATTCCCAGGCCAGCTGAGAGATATAAACTCTCCAGTGTGTCCTGGGTCTTCCCTGAGGTTTCCTCCCAGCTGGACATGCCTGGAACACCTCACACAAGAGGCGTCCAGGAGGCATCCTTACCAGGTGCCCGAACCACCTCATCTGACTCCACTCAACATGGAGGAGCAGCAGCTCTACTCCAAGTCTTTCCCAGATGTTTGAACTCTTCACTCTATCTCTAAGTTCAAGTTCAAATTCCATATTATAGGGAGACATAGAAACCGGTTTATTTACATATACCCATCAACAGTTTAGCTACACCCCTCTGCCTGGAATACCTATATAGTAGTAACACAAAAAATGCAAATAATTGCATTAAGCCTGCAAGCTTGTACTTGTAGGTAAAAGAACACAAATCAAATGTGAATGATGGTACATTATGTCAGGGTTCAAATATGATTTTTATTTCAATTTTAATTAAGGTCCCTTCTCCAAACACAGGGGGTGGAGCATAGAACACTGTATATACTTGGAAGTATAGCCAGCTTTAAATATAAAAATATTCCCCATGATCATTATGTTCCTGGAAGATTATGGAGACATGTCTAGATGGCACTAAAATGATAATTTGAGTGCTGAGGTGAAAATCAGTCTGTAATGAAGATTTTCTCAGGGTAGGAGGGAGAAGAATACAACCAAGGGTCTTCTTGGATGAATGGCACTGCAACTTTACTTTCACTTTCTCTAACGGCCCACACACATGGCGGCTCACCAGAAACGTTATCAAACTTACCGATGACGAATCCATGCATGGGATGTAAATAAAATCACATGAGGTCATCTAAAGGAAAAAATTACCTCAGAACTCACATGTTCATTTGACGCCAATGAAGCTAAAATATTCATAGTATTTGTAGTATATTCAACATCAGTACTTAGTAGTAGTTATTGGGTATTATTTTCCCTGTTTGAATAAATAGTTTGTTAGTGATTTATTTAACATTTTCTGAATCTGGAAGCCTTAATATACTCAAGTTAACACAAAAGACTGGCTTATTTTTTGTGTCAAAAACACTATACCTACATTTCCGCTTGTAGTTCATCCTTTCCTTTACCTCCAGTTCTTCTAGTCATGAAGCATATCACTGCACACTGAACTGATCTGAATTTCATAGGTTGACCCTAATTTATGTAATAACCTTTGCTTTAATGAATTTCTTATAACCTGTATGTACTCATGCTCACCAAAAGCCACCAGCAATCATGTCACATCTAGGAGCAGGCCCCCTGTGTTCCTTCATTTGGATGGAAATGACAAAAAACTGACCCTAGTTCAGCCTTTCAGTTTGAGAAATGTGATAAATATTGGCCAAGAATCTGAAAGCGAGGCTTCCTGATATTGCTCATCTCTCTGCTTATCACGTCTACCTCTCTCTCTTTATTTGCCATTACATAACCGTAAAGTGACGAAAAGCCCAGTGCAAGTGTGATCTGAGCGATGCAGGAGGCCGTCAAATCAATTACAGAGCATGTTTGTTCTCTCTTACGTACCATGGTCAAATGGCTTTAACCTTGCACAGACTCACTCCACAGTTCACCTGTGGGGATCAGTAATCATTTAAATGGAAATTTTCCTCCCATGTGGTTACAAAGTCTCAGCTGTGGACAAAAAACTGGGACAATCTGGCCTGCAGTTCTGAGAGAAACGACATGGCAACATTTTTGAAACACAAGTGTTTTCTATTTAAACAGCTATATTTTCTTAAAATCTTTTAAAAATAGTCTGATCTCTCAGTCACTTTACACAGTAGTAATAGTACATTATAAATTCATATTACAGCATCCCAAGAAAAGTGTAGTAGTAAAAATATACATTAACAATATAAATAGAATATGTGCAGTAGGCCCACTTAGTAAAATGAAATGTAATAAAATTAATACAATTCAGTATGCATATAACAATATCCACAGAGTCAAAGTGACAGCAGATATAAATGTGTACAAATATATAGTAAACATCAATAGACAGTATGTATTGATGTGAAGTGTATAGATTTTATAATATGAATACAACAGAAAAATATCACAAAGCAGTCATAATGCATTACAATCAGGTATTCAGATTTAAGTGACTTCTTATTATCTAATTAAACATCTTATTAGACATCTCACTAAATATTACTAAATTGAATTATTTTTGAAATATATTTTAATTGTCTATTCTGTAGATAACATACATAACATTTGATTTCACTGCTATGGCAATGATCCACAGTTGTACTTGCCTCTGAACTATGAGGATGATTCTGTCTTAACAAAACAGAACAATTGTCTACGGAAACTGGATGGCTGGTAATGTTCTACAACTGAATGAGAGCAAAAATGAAATTTCACCAGATTGGACTAGGGGATAACTGAATATCTTGGGCCATCTTGCACCCCATGTTAAACCACATGTAAAAATCTTGGAGTGATCTTTGGTATGAACTTCACATTTGATAAGCATATTTCTTCTGTGATCAAAAGCATCTTTTTCTACCTGAGTAATATCAGGAAGATGAAGCCATTTGTGTCAGCCAGAGACCTGAAAAGTGTGATTCATGCATTTGTTTAATCTCGGTTGGACTAGTGCAGTTCAGTACTTCTTGGGGCTGGCCAGTCCTCACAAGCATGACTTCTGAAGTTAGTCATTGGTCAACCTTTTCATTTGCCTTACTTTGTTTTTGTCATGTCTTAGCCGACTCTTTAACCTGCTGTGATCTTAGCTGTCTTAGCCTTACTGTCTTTCAGTTCTGTCTTATCCTACTTGTTTCTTTGTACAGTGTAGCTTTGTACAGCACTTTGGTGGAATTCTGGTTGAAAATTCACTTACTTACAAAACAATCTCTAAAGAGTTTAGACTTCACCAATCCACAGTCAGACAGATTGTGTCAGACACCATTATTACCCTCCCCAGGTGTGGTTGACCAACAAAGAGCAAGATGTGTAATAGACTGGGAGCTCACAAATAGGGCTGCCACAAATGATTATTTTTATAGTCGACTAATCACCGATTATTTTTTAAGATTAGTCGACTAATCGGATCATACGTTAATTGAATATAAAACATACAGCTTATCGCACTAGAATGCAGCTGCTATTATATAACCATCATTAGATTTCAAAACATTTAAGACCATAGTTCATTAAACCTTTAATGAAATATGCAGCTTGTTGCAACAAACAATTATTTAACTGTTTAGCATAAAGTGTAAACGTAGCACTGAAACATAACGTTAGAAAGCATTAGCATTGCTAGTCAAACACATGAACGTTACAGAAAACACGTGAATGTGTGCTAAGGCTAATGAATCAAATTGTCATCGCTAATGTTAACTTTTACAGCTATAAATATGAGTAAGCAGCAAGTTAACTTTCTGTTTATGCTAATGTTAGCAGCTAACTAGCAATTTAGCTTACCGACATGACGGTCCCTCTTCATCATTGTCACAATCAGCCACAACATGCTTCCTTTTCAGGTGCTCGTGCATCGCAGTTGTGGTGCTGTGGAAAGCAAGTTCTGCCTTGCAGATATTGTATTGCACACGTTTCTCTTTCATTTTCTTAAAATGATCCCACTCTTTTGAGCTCCGTTGCCGGGTAGCCATGATAGCAGAGCCTGTCTATACAATGTGATGTGACATCATCCACGGCCTACCCCGGTTACCACTACTGCGCATGTGCGTCAAGGACAGAAAGGCAGACGCAGCAGTGGAAGGTGCCGCAGCAGTTTGGAGAGAAAAAGAAAGTAAAAAAAAAAAAAAAACAACGCATCGACTATTAATTTAGTCGTCGACTATTTTAATAGTCGACATAATCATGACTAGTCGACTAATCATGGCAGCCCTACTCACAAAGGAACCCAAGGTAACTTCATGAGTCCACCATCAGGAGAACACTGAACAACAATGGTGTTCATGGCAGGATAGAAAGGAGAAAATCGCTGCTCTCCAAAAAACAAAACAAAAAAACATTATTGCCCATCTGCTGTTTGATATATCACGGTGACAAGTCAGAAGGCTTTTTGAACAATGTTTTGTAGACAGATGAGACCAAAATAGAACTTTTTTGTTCTAAATGAAAAGTGTTATGTTTGGAGAAAGGAAAACACTGCATTCCAGCATAAGAACCTTATCTCATCTGTGAAACATGGTGGTGGTAGTATCATGGGTTGGGCCTGTTTTACTACATCTGGGCCAGGACAGCTTGCCATCATTGATGGAACAATGAATTGTGAATTATATCAGAGAATTCTAAAGGAAAATGTCAGGACATCTGTCCATGAACTGTATCTCAAAGAATGTTTGTCATGTGGCAAGACAACGACCCTAAGCACACAAGTCATTCTGTCATGACCTTGATCCATCATCCATCAATATCATGACCTTAATCCATGAGAAATGTCATGGAGTTACCTGAAGCTAGCAGTTAATGGATTCTTGTTGCCCTCTAGAATGGCAAAAAGTGCCCTGTTAGCTGCCCTTCACATGGGGAAAAAATTGAGTAGCCCCTTATTTGTGATAAATTATGGTGGTGTGCCCTCTAGAACAAGAAAGATTGATCATCTGTCTTAATAAATCCCCTTATTTGGTTGCTTTTCCAATAGAAAAGGGTGCATTAAGTGTCCTCTATTGCACCCCTACTAGACAGTGTCTCAAAGTGAGCCCTTTTCAGTAGAGAATGTGATGCAGTGATGTATAGGGTTCTCCTATAATTGTACATGATGAAGTCGTTTTGTACGTGCCCCTCTATTTCAGAAGTGCCCCTCCAGTGGGAAAAATTTGACCTTTTTATATTATTCGCCCTGCCCTTCAAACATCCTGAGTTTGCCACTGCTCAGACTTACTGCTGGAGTGAAAATAGTCCACCAAACAAAACTATCCACCCAGCAGCTGTATTCCTGTGAGCACCAGTGAAGAACTAGAGGATTACCAACACAAACTGGGCAGCAACAGTTGAGCTACTGTTTCTAACTTTATATATACAAGGTGAACCAGCAAAGTAGGTGTGTCTAATAGAGTGGGCAGTGATCTAACATAGTGTTTAAAATCTACAGCTGCCATGTTTGATCCACTCATACCAGCACAATACACACTATGAGACCACCACCACACCAGTGTCACTGCAGTCCTGGCCATTGAAAAACAGGGTGGAAGAAGGATAACAAAGTATTCAGAGAAAGAGGACTACAGTCTGTAACTATATGCACCTATATCGTCATTGGAGTTGATAAAGTGTACAGTGAGTGTAGATACAAGGAGATGGTCATAATATTCTGATATGACTGTGTATATGTATATAAAAATTAACCCTTCAAATGAAATTGTTGCACACTGTTGAGATGAAAGGCATTTTCCTGTCACTTCTCTTTTTTTTTTGTCCAGCTTTCATGTCCATTAAGTAGCACAGCGAAGACTAAAGAATGAACAGTTTATAAAAATCTTATGAACATATAAAATGATTATAGTCTTTGTAGTTTTTGTGGCTTATGCCATTAATTATGATGTGCCACAAATGTACTCGGAATATGTTATGTTTATTACCTATAATCAAGTTATGTATGTATAATGTATGTGTTTGTGTGAAGGTTGGCCATTTATATTCTTTGGTCCTCCTTTCTGAACTCACCATGATTGTTTTACTCACTAGAATGCGCACAATAGCCGTTAATATTCGCTCTACACTTGTTCAAGTGGCTGAATACAATTGAGCTCATGTGGCTGACTGAGGGAAGTGTGAAACCTTTCATTAGTGCTGCATGGGGTCCCTGGAGCAGTTTAACTCTCGGGTGACACCCTGACCACCCTGACCAAGTCATTTCCCTTCCAGAGGCTCGGTGGGAAATGTACCACACTGGAAGAGATCGAATCAACATTAGACGGGAGGTAGAACACATTCAGGATGATTTGCGGGATTTGTGGGCCAGGAAATGACTGGCCTTTATTCGAACAGTTATGGTCATGCTGTCGTGCAGGCTGGTTTTAAGAGCATGCTCTGAACCAGCACATTGACATTCAAGATTTGGCTAGAACTTCTTCACTCTATTATTGAGCATTGCTGAATTACAGCAATTTTTCTAAGCACAAAAAGACTCCTGGACATACTTCAGCTTTGCCCTTTTCTCCAACAGCAGAAGAAAGGCCATAGGAAGGACGGAAGCTGAAGTACTCATTAAAAGACAATGTGAGGTACTGTCTTTTGAAAGTTCCTCACTGTATCCCAAGCTGGAGTCTTGGCAAGAGTGTCCCAGTTTTCAGAAAAGTCAGACTGATGAGGTATCCACAAGATACATCTGTTACAGAAATCAGCCAATGTCTTCACTGGTCATGATGAACTGCTGTTCCAGAAAATTTCAAATTTTGGAGGCATGTTTTTAAGGACATTTGAATAAAAGTACTTTATGAATGCACATATAATGTGTTACGAGTACAATAATTCTTGCTTATAGAGCTTACTAAACTGTATATATTTTCTGCAGCAATGATTTTCAACTGCAAGCCTTCAGATCCCATCCCATCAAACCTGCATATGCATTAATCAGGCTCTTGACTCAGCTGTTGCAAAGCTTGATAATCACTAGATGAATTAAACAGGTACTCGACTCAAGTCCATGTCTGGATGTGGTTGGTGCAGCATTTTCAGTCCTGTTTTGTTCATTTGCTGCTACTGGCTCATCAGGTAGATAAGGATATTTTCCTGTCATCAAGTGCACATGCAAAGGCATCCCATTTCTTCCAAAGGTCTGTATAAGGACATAAGCACAAAATATGGACTAAGAGCAAAGTATGCTATGCTTGCCAATAAGATATACTGCATCTACTGTAGTAAACTGCATCCAGAAAAAAATCTGCTAAACACAAAGTACATTAAGTGATTTAACACTGAAGTGAGCATTATTCTGGCATGGATGAGAAATGAAGAACAAATTACAACTAAAGAAAATGCTACTAATTAAATGTATGTTTTAATGTTCACATTTATTTATCTGATATACAAATGCAGTGCACTAAAAAGTGAGAAAATTGTGTAATTAGTTTTACGGGATATATCACAATTCTCATTTTGCAAGCTTGTGTTATGATTGGCCATTTTACTAGCTAGCATAAAGAGAAAGCTTATACTAACTTAACTGATGCCTTTGCTAGTTTAATTGGTACCTTTGCTTTAGTAGCCTAATTTGTATTTTTGGTAGGTTTAATGGTTATAAATGACAATAATGAAAGCATTGCTGTGATCTGTCATTACCTTGTCTGCTGAATGACCAATGTTCTTTTAAATATTTACAAATGTCCACTACTGAAAAAAATAAACTAAATAAACTGACTGACTGAAAGTGTTGTGGCTCAAGCTTTTGGAAAGATGTGGGCAATATGGAAAATGTAGTGCCTGTAGTGAATTTTCATTGTGTGTTCAGCAATCTGGATAAAATGTATTTTACCACCTGATTTTAGTGGGGCACATTTTACTGGGCCGCCCCAGTAAATTGGGTCTAATGATGCCCCTGGTGCTTTCACAACATTCAGCTTATTATCTGTTATTATGTACCTTGTCTTCTTCTCGTGCCCTGTAGCCTGAACTGTGTGGTCTTCAAGGAAGGATGTAATTTGCAGAGAGTGACTTCTCAGTGTAAAATTGGCATTGACAATATGAAACTCATGTTGGCTTGATAGCCACAGAATGTTCTGCGTGTCTGACGTCTGTATGAATTCTCCCTGGATATTTGGTAATACAGAGCAGGCCCATCCTTTAAAAAATATTGCAGGATAAGCTTGCATAACATTTCTTGAGGACGTGGGTCATCTTTTTGTAGGCCTTGCAGGTGGAAAATGATGGATTCCATAATCTTCTAGTGCCTGTGGGAACTTGATGGATACAGTGATGCAATAGGCAGAGTGCCCTTATCGATGTGACATGGTAGAGCAGGGTGATTGTGTTGAATCTTAGACCTCATAGCTTCCTTGTTCTTCTTGTGTGGTGATGCTTCAGCTTCTTGTATAGATGTGTGGTGTTTCTTCTAGATGCTACTACTGCCAAACACTGTCTGCACACATTTTGGTACCAACAGTACTTGTTGTAAAGTAAACAAATGAGTTTATTTTTCACTGCAGCTTGGCATTTTAGATTAGCTTTGGGCTCAGAAATCAATGCTGCTCAAGAATGTAATTGAATTGAAGAACAAATTGAGATCATTATTTAAACGAGATCTTTGATTTATATTCTTTCATCATGTTTGTTTGGTAGTCAAGTTTAAAGTTTTGTTTGTGCTTTTTTCCCCATACTGCAATCTCCTGAACCTTAAGTCTTGACATTGAGACATGAGTCAGTTAAAAGTGAGTCCTGTTTGAATCGTAAGTTAGTAAAGAGTGAGTCACTAGTCACGTATCCATTGATCATGAAATATCGCAAATTAGAATTGCGAATAAAAATTAGCTTAATGGAAACATGACAATTTTGAAAAAACTCACGTTTTTCGATAAAAGTCTTTTGCGCTAAGATGAGGTGGTTTTTCAGTCGTATCGAAATTGGTTTGTATTGCAAAAGTGTAATGGAAACACTCGAACAGACTTTTTTCGCATTAAGGGAGTCACGTGATCAACAACCGGACGTTTCTATTGCCGAAAAAGACGTCGAAGAAGAAAGTAAGAGGATGAAGATGACGTGGCATATTTGGAATAACGAGGAGAATCCTTGGACAATGTGCAGCTGCTCCACTAGAGATCCCACAGCATCACAAAGTTCATTAAAAGTTGAGTGTGTCATTCTAAAATGTTGAATCCACAGCTCTTCTGTAAAATCATCAACTATAGTTTCCCAAAAATGCCGCATACGTAGCCGCTCCCAAGTATAAGGGGCTTGTCACTCCAAAGCCTCGATAAGTCACCGTCTCCTCTGATGGCTGATGAGCGCTAGTGCTGTGGTAGCAGTATGTATAAAGCTGAAGTCCACTGCCGCCATGTTTGCAATGACTTATCGTGAGAACAAACATATTCACATGTGATTTTATAAAAGTATTTCACATTTAATGGAAACACTGCAATTGCAAAACTTGTTTTGTCGAATCATTTTTTCGCCAAAACAGAATATCGATAAAGTTTTGCGCAAAACCTTAATGGAAATGTGACTAGTGTTGAGTTACAAATCAGTTGAGTGAGAGAGTCGACAT
>BRDA01021025.1:0-50121 GCA_036984385.1 Crenuchus spilurus
TAAATAGTTCTTGACTTGGATGTACAGTTTAAGAAAAAGAAGCTTTAACTTGGTCTAATAACCTCCTAAAGCTGATTATTCAGTAATTACATGGAAGCTGTGGATGACAATGTAAACATTGTTAAGTTAAAGGAGTGAGCAATGGATCCAGAAGTAAAAATGTGAATACACCAGTTATTCCAAGACATTTAAAAAGGATAATTACATAGAGGTGCTTTAAACCTTTAAAAACATTCTGTAAATGTGCAAATATAATTTACAATACTTTAAAAACAGCAATTGAATGGTTCTTTAGAGTTCTTCTAGCATTGCTTGATGGCTTTGTGACTGTAAATATAAGTTGCATTTATTATTTTACTTGGTCTCAGTATTGCAGAGCTTAACATGCAGCAGCAATCTAACAAATTTAGTTAATTCTGGGTTTCCATTGCTGCCAGAGGCACAGCCCAACTGCTTCAGCTGCCCAATAGGAATATAGTGAATATAGATCCACCAGCACATGTTTTGGTCTGGGCTGCAGACAGTACTGCTCCTGCTGGCTGGAATGTGCCACTGTGTAGAATTAGGGTAACCTTCTTCACAAAGAAGTGTTACAAAACAAACCTCAAAAATCCTTAATCCTACCACTCAGCACTGTTCATTATGTTCACATCAGCGCTTAGAGTTTGAACATGAATACACCTGTTAAGTGAAGCTCAAGTCACAATCAACCTCTTAACATACCTGTCTAGAACCCATGTAGCCACTGAATGTTAACAGTTGCATTATCAGATTTGTAGAGGAGCTGTGTGTAGATTACAGCTATGAAAGTTCTCAGTTGTATACTCTATATATTCTTTACCAAATGTCTATTAACTGTTTAAAATCACTGTGTCCAGTAACCCTGGGCAAAGCTTTGTGTGAAATCTGCTGACCAAAATTCCACTCTGGGCAATATGCAATATTTCTATTCTATGGTTGTGGAGCAGGACATATTTATTTGTAAAATCCGTGGAGAGGCAACTGTAATCTTTAGATTGCATTCCTGCATGCTTTGCAAAAAGTTCTTTATGGCAGTATGTCAGGGTGAAGAACAGATTTTGTCAGGTGGAGATGGGGGTTCAGAAGTTCATGCACAGTTCATGCAGGAGCATTCCTCACAGTCTTTGCATTTCCATTCAACCCCAGTGTTGCCCCCAACCCCTCCTGGTTACACACAAACGACACAATGACTAGACATAAAGCTTCTCCACAATCTTCCATTTCATTTTTCTTCATTTTGCCAGGTTTCATTTCCTTTTTTAAGGACATTCTTTTCACACACCAACTAACTATTGGCTTTTATTATTATTAAAAATGGAAACATTACCACTATATTACATGTAGGATATTTGAAACAAATGTAGTTTTTCATTAGTAGAGGTAGAAAGTTTAAACACTCATCAACGACACTTAAATAAAGCTTATGCTTAAATTTACTTTCAACACATACATATGCTAATGTACAAAATACAAGCATAACATTAAAAAAGGAAATTAATAACCTCAGTAATAATAAGAAACTCCTTCTTGCAATAACAGGCACATCGGTTTGCAAGCACTTGTATATAATTTTCTTGGTGTAAATTCAGCACATAACCTTACACTTGAATTACAATAGAGGTCTTCCTATAATAATCATAATTTGAGATACTGCTGAAAAAACATTATTCTTTGGAGATATCCATGTAAACATGCCGAATTGAGTTTTAATAATCTATGAAAGAATCCACTGGCACAGAGCCATGTTGAAACTCAGCCACAGGAAAAAACCTGATGGCAGACATCAGTATTCTTTACAAGCTAATTGCAGGCGCTTGGCTGTTTGAAGACGCAGCATTAGCTTTAAGTGTACAGGCCGAACTAGCCATCCATCCCTTGATAAAAATGCCAGCTGATTGCCTCGCCATTTCCGATGGAAGATTGCAGCTATAGAATTACTTGCTTTGTTTATGAAGACTCACTGTCCAGGTCCATTTCAGAAGGACAATTAGGGAGTGAATGCATCAAGAAGACTCACCACATATCTTTTACAACGCATGAAGAAATACCATTTGGAGCACAGTGGTGACTTGTTTTAATAATTGATAGGACATCACCATTATTTTCTGGTTCCATTTCAGCCAGGTTTAAGAATCCAAGACAGCTATATTCAACTGGTCAAGTGGTATATTACTGCTCATGTGGTTTTGTTCACATGGACAGCAGATAATACTGCAGTGTTGTGATGAATAATCTGTGTATAATGCTTGCTGAATTACCAGTCACAGTACTGCATATGGCATTTCTGAGTAGGTCCGCCTTCTAATTTAGAAATCAAATTCAAATCAAATCATTGCCTCCCACAGCAAGCCTTGTTTTTGCATTAGAGACTTTTTGTTACTGGTCTTGTGGTGGCAGGCCCATGCTATTATAACCAGATGTGACCCGCTGAGCATCTGTATAGTGCCATATCTTATCATTTGCACACACTCTTCCAGATGAATTTCTAGCCTCATTAATGCAACACCACAGTCTTGGCATCAGTTCAGGGGAACAAACATTCACTTTGCGTGTTTCCAGTTTATGCTTAGAATTCAGCAATGTATGAATCCATGTTAAGGAGAAAGAGAGGCTGTGTAGTCATTAGCTTGGTTAAGGGACTTCAAAAACAATGCATGGATCATCATCAGAGGGAAAGAAAACAATATCTAGGAAGAGTTGGTCTATAGAAGAAAATGACTGAGACTTAAAGAAGAAGTTGGTCTATAGAAGAAAAAGACTGAGATTTAAATTTGTCATTAATGTTGTTCTGCAATGCAATTATGATGCATTCACTGGAGACATTAAGTAGTTCTTGCTCATATAAAAATTATTTTCCATTCACAGCATCAAAACTGGAAAAATTTCGTAATTGTCGAGTTCAGTGAAATTTCTGTCTTTGTTTTATTATTTTGGAAAATTTGTACATAACGTGAGACTTATCTTAACAGGAGCCATAACAATACTTACGTCACTTTTTTTAGGAGAAATATCTGATAAATAGGAGATGAAAGCTAAAGTTTAATCTGTTTCCATCTGATCTAACTGTTGTCTATTGGAACAACTACTGAAATGTTGAGGAGATCTCTTGTTTCTTTTGCTACGGTAAAATAAGTGTTCTTTGCAGCAATGCCACAGAAAAACCTTTTGATGAAACTATTTACATAAACAAGAACTTTCTGAAGTTCTTTCAATTGAGGGACATTGATTCTTAATAGCCCAACAAATAGTCTCTTGAGTTTACACAAAGTTACATGGAGGTGGATTAAACACAAAATTTTCAAAGCTGTGTCTGAAATGGTCCCCTTGTTTACTTGTTCACTGATCACTATTAGAATGTTCTACATAGAACACAATACATGGGAGGGAGACAAGAGAGGGACGACACTTACACTAGAAAACATCTGTAAACAATCTACTTTATAGGATTATCCATCCATCCATCCATTTCCCACTGGCTTAATCCTTATCAGGGTTGCGGTTAGTCCCCTAACCCCTCACTGGGCACAGGTCAGGGCATAATGCTATCCCAGCTTATCTATCCATCATATAGCAGATCCATCGCTGAGTGCACACATGCACAAAGACAATTTAGAGTACCCAATCCACCTGACCTCCACATTTTTGGACTGTGGGAGGAAACCAGAGACCCTGGATGAAACACACATAGACACAGGGAGAACATTGAAACTCCACTAAGAAGGGGACCCAAGACAGCACTTTTCCACCAACACGGAACCGGCACCGTTCTGGTTCACGAACCTAATTTTGAACCGTTTGGCGCATTTCCACCAACAAATATACCGCCCCGAACCAGGAACGTTTGTTCACAGCAGGAACCAAAAAATACTTGGTTTTTCAGTGCGAACCAAACGTGCCTGTGCAGTCAACGCAAGAAGATGGTGACTCGTAGCGTACAGTGGTCCATTGAAGAAATTCAGGTTTTGTTTTCTATTTGGTGTTCTCCGGAGTTTCAGGAGAAACTTGAGGGGAGTATTAGAAAGGAGAAACTCTACAGCGAGCTGGTGGAGGATTTATCTCGGGCAGGTTTTGTTCATTCAAGAGAGCGAGTGATAAATAAGCTAAAGAGGTAAATAGTGAAATCTTCATCATATTTTTTTGCCAGATGTAGCTCTAGAATTGACTTGTGAAGTGAAACAAACATTTGTACCAAGAGCACAAATACTCGCAAGTAGTCAATGTGCTCCACCATCTTTGCTTATAATTCCGCTTTGTTGATGACGTACACCATGACGTATCCTTGGTTCAACTAAAACTAGTGGAAATGTGGGCTGGTTCACTAAAAAGCCCTGAGGTTCTCATAAGCCCGAACGGCACCAGTTCAAGAACCAGAATTATTTTGGTGGAAAAGTGCTATGAGGCAAACATGCTAACCACTAAACCACAGTGCTGCTTCCTTTATAGTATTGTATTGTATTGTATTGTATTGTATTGTATTAATATTATAATTAAATTTAACAAAAAAAAAAACATCAACAATGGAGGTTACAGTCAACATCCAAATATATCTCCAACACATTTTTTATGTTCTAATGTACTCTGTCATTACTGTAAATCTAGTACTTGTTTATATATGTTACTTCCATGTTTCCATTTTTATCAATAACATTATTTTATGAATGATTATTATAATAATGATATAATAATATATAACATTTACATACTAAATACTTTCCAGTGGATTCATTCGTCAAATTTGTTGAGTGAAGAAATCATGATGCATTGTGATACAGCCTGTAAGTAGTGTACATGGGTTGTACACTATGTTTACAATGCATTGTGGGTAATATAGTGTACTATGAAGGGAATCAAATTGTTCACTAAAATTTCAAACAATGCTACAAAATAGCAAAAACCCTAAATAAAACACTAAATAAATGGTGGACGAATAGAGACAGCCTTTGTCTCAGTTGAAAGCCACTGAGCTCACTGGCTTGGTGGAAACTGCCTTCATAACTACAATAAGTCTCTCCTGACTGCACATTTCTGTAGGGGGTTATGTTGAATTACACACGAGTTACATTATTAAGACAGAATATTTTTTGGAAGGGGTGTGGGATAATAATAAAAACAGTTTGAAGCATGAACCATGTTTTTTTGAAGACCCCACATTTTTATGTACACTTTAAACATACGAGATTGTAAAATAATAACAATTTTTTGTTCACTTTTAAAACACCACACTCATCTGTATGGTGGTGAAACAGCTTCAGGGGTATAGCATTTTTTTGTGGTATGACTACAAAACATTGCTGGGTTATATTCAGACAAGAATATGTTGCAGTTCTATTGATGTCTAGTGGATGTTTTATTAGCCTAACATATTTCTACCAATTGGCAGAGATGGCACAATCACAGTGTGTGATGAATGTTAAGGGGTTAAAAATTGAATTGAATCTAGCAAATCCAGCGAATGTCTCCATACACAGCAAAGCAAACACAGCTCCTTTCAGTATTAATGCTTTCTCTTTCAGGCCAACAGTAATGCTTCTAAGAGTCACATGACTCTCTGATTCAGCAGGTTGAGTAGTAACAAGATAATGTGTCAACAACAAAGAAAAAGATGTGCCTGTCTACAGTAAATCAGCAAAGTGTGGCAGCTTTACAATACACTAAAGCAGAGTGGACATTGATGTGTTCTTTGTTCCTGTCTGTTTCTATGCCACAGCATTCATTGTAGTCTTTGCGGGCTTTAAAAGATTATCGGGTGTATAATTAGTTTGCCAGGCCTATGGCAGCAGAGTTGAGCACCCATGAAGGTTGAATCTTGATTGGAGCACTTAAGTGATGATCAGCCATAAATGTGAACCTCATGGCTTTTCTCTTTCTCTGTCTCTCTCTCTTGATTCATCAAAGAGTGTAACCTACTCTAAATATTCACAGTTGAAGTCCATCTAATTGCTGAACTGAGATCTTTCTAATACAATTATTCACAGTATGGTGATGAGAGCTGTTGTTCTTGGCTGCTCCCCAACGCAATCCCAGAACTGGTGTGGCAGACATTGCTGCAGATATTCTGCTTAATTATGACTCACGCCTTGAGAAACTGCACTATGCCAACCTTTTCAAAGCTGCCACAGCACTACAAGGTTAAAGCAACTTCAAAAATGGAAGCCTGGTTCCTTTTCTGTGTACAAAAGTGATATTGCTTTGATTGCAACACCCAAGCAAAGAGTAAAAACACATAAAAAGAAAAGTAAGAAGAGTGTTATGTGTTAATCTGGTAAGTGGGTTTCCATAACTCACATTTGACTGCAACGTACCTGCACAAAGAAATAAAATAAACACAGCAACCATCTCCTTCAAATAATTAAAAATTAATTAATGGATAAAAGATTTTAAAGAATAAATACATAGCAGACCTCTGTGATAAAGTCACTATTTAACTGGCATTAAAGAGTAATAGTTACATTACATGTAAATGTGTAAAGATAGAAAGTACAGAATGTATCATTAGATTACCAACTGAGCCTGGTTCACTAACATATACAATAAAATGAGCAAAACATGATTAAGACTAAAATTAGCATTTCTAGAGACAAGTATTACATCAATAACATCAGACATTGCTAAAACCACTGATCCACCATTTTGGGCAGTGCCCTAGTGCCTGTCTTTCTTCTTGACTTCTGTTTCATTCTTATTACAGAAAAATGTAAAATTAACTGTAGATTTGTTTTCTGCAATAGCAGAAACTGTATTTGGTGTATTATTTCTACAATGCTTTCTTAGTTGGGATGAGTGATGGTGACTAGTTTGTAAACACAATACAAGCCAGGGTGTTACCCAGTCAGCATTGGGCACATCTGTTTGTCATGTTATTATGTTAGCCCCTGAAGAAGCTCTACTGCTGGCAATTGGAGACAGAAGCAACTCAGACTGCTCAGTTCCTAATCACATTTCTCCATTAATTAGTTTTCTCCATTTTCCTCTCACTGTCTGTCTCTCCATATTTACTTTTATTCCGCTTTGCATTTCTTCATGTCTTGCGTTCTGTTGTCAAACCTTTAAACAGCTGACATTGACCTTTCAGCAGATGTACAGATGCTGAGACAAAACCCTGCTGTGTCCATGTCCCCATGCTATGTTTAAGATTGTAATCCAGTTAGTGTAATGCCTTCTCAGTGTTTAAAACTTTTGTTCCTTTATTATTGTTATTATTATTATTATTATTGTTGTTGTTGTTGTTGTTGTTATTGTTGTTATTTTGCCAAGACCACCACTCAGCCTTGGCAAATGCAGACATGAGAAAAAAGAAAAAGGAGCAGAGGCTTTGAGTTACTGTGGCGACTGCAGACAATCTAATTGGTATTGACATCCTTGTCTCGGAGGGAATTTGACATCTAAGGGCAAATCATTCTATTTAGTCGCCTGAATACTCACAAAGGCGGACTGGCGCAATTCGACAGCATGCCGTTCGGCTGCCGGCGTGCTCCAGCCCAGCAATCGATCCTAATCTGATTCGGGGATGAGGAAGAGAAAAATGAAAATAAAATCAAAAGCACTGTTAGGGCAATATTAACAAGGGAGTACAATCTGGGTGGTGGGCACCCGCACTAATGCACTCCCGCTGCAGTATTGTTAATGCACGGCCCGCTGTAATTCCCCTTCTGTAAAGGTGGCTGTGCCTCAAAGAAATCTGCTGCCCCAGCTAAAACCACCAGTGGCTGCCAAAAGGAGCTCATTCTCTGAGAGCCTGTGCGTGGCCCGGGCCTGCACTACCACGGATGCTCTGATTTCATTATCCTAACTCCCTGGAGAACCCATTTCTCTCTTTTTTTGTGAGAGTGGACAACTGGGGCAGGGAAGAATGAAGCGGTATGTCATGGTGCAGAGAGCCAGCATAGGAGACCTCTGGTCAGATAAGCATAGTGGCCCCACAATACACCCTATTGGGTTTGTTTCATTTTTTAGGGTAACAGATGCAGAAGTACGCTGTGGACTGCTGGCAGATTATGAAAGAAGTTCAGGAATTTCCAAAGTAGTTTCAGTAGGAAATCTATATCAGTTCCATAAAGCATAAATTAACCCTTATATATATATATATATATGCTTATAGGTATTAACATTGGATCACATCATACCTATTTAAAAATCCAAGAAACAATGAGCCCAGTAACTCATTGGAATAACTTACTGGACACACAAAAGGCAGTTTCCTAGTGCTGCCCTCAATCTCAATTGGGAGGCCTATATCAGATAGACCACTCTGGTCAAGCTGACTAGAGTAATGTTCACTGTGCTTGATAGGGTTTGATTTACACAGGTTGAACTGTAGAGCCAGTGTCTTCTGGTCTGGGGGGATAAACAGGTTGGCTGGTCTCAGAGGCCCTTTGAGTTGATCAGTTGCACAGATAGTCACCCGTAAACATTTGTCTCATGGCCTGTGGCTGTGTCTGCCTGGTGCCTGATGTTATCATCGAGACTAGGCTAAAGATGTAGAGACATTCCTCCTGTTGGCTATTGACTGAATGAAGGCCTGGTTCTTGCTTTCAGGAATAATGCAGCTAATTAGGTATCTGGTCAGTACAAGCAGACGGTGGTAGGAACATAATTATTTTAAATTTTAAAGTTTAGAAAACCAAACAGTGAGTCTGACATCATTGTGCTAAGCTAATGAAATATAATTCCAGGGACTGTGATGGAAATGAAGATCTCAGGATTACTACAAATGCTGAAAAATAATGGTCATAATGAGAGGACTCAATGATGTATATGATGTATAAAAACTACCACTAATCCAGCTACTTATCCCATTTGTGTAAGTGTACTAAAATTTAACTTTCTGCACATCTTTCTGCACATACAGTAGTTTTCAATACAGTAATACATTCATTTGTCTATATTACACAATACAGAAATAAAGTATGCAGTGTTGTAATGTTTAA
Organism: Crenuchus spilurus; assembly: GCA_036984385.1. NCBI lineage: Eukaryota > Metazoa > Chordata > Actinopteri > Characiformes > Crenuchidae > Crenuchus > Crenuchus spilurus. Next base: position 8,949 of record BRDA01021025.1, read on the forward strand.
AAAAATTACACTGTTTTCATGTTTTTTTTGTTTCCTTAGACAATGGAAAATGGTGGCACACAAGAAAAGCTCAGCAGAATACAAAAGCCTAAAGCCTACAGGCTTAGCTCAGAGCAAGGGTAGACTCTAAAAGCAAACTCCAACACAATGTTCTCTAGACTAATGTCTTAAGGGAATTACACAAGAAATCTCATTTGCTCTCAAAAACAATGTAATCTTTATTTATTTACATAATTTTTGATTTAACTATAATAAGGATCAGATTTTTTGTTTATATATCTTTTACCATCTTAGAAAAAGCTTTTTCTTAAGATTTGTATTTTTTTTTATTTGCAGTTCATTTGGTTTGTTTTGTAATTATTCTAAAGTTGGCTCCACAAGGATGATTAATTAATTATTTTGTCTATTTCACCCTTTATATTATTTTATATATTAACATATAGTATAAGGGGCACTCAATACCAACTACATAAGACCACAGGACTATCTGATTATGCCATGAATTTCCATGATACAAAAATCTCATGCAACCCTGCAAATTTTAAGAATGAAAGAATTTAAGTGACTGAGTAATCTATTTGTGACTGAGTTCAGGTGAAAGATGTAGGGTATCCCTGAGAAGTGCATGGACCCTGCAATCCAAAGACATCAGGTGATGAAGTTTATGGCTGAGAAATATTTTTGATGGCCACCTAGAAACAATTAGTTATTCAAAAGAAATACATATTACCTTTTTAAAAAGCATTCTGTAACATTTTGGAAATTCAATGTTTTTCTATTTATAGTTTTACTACTTGTTTTTAGGCATACATACATAATATATATTAATCTTAGAAAGTGTCAGTGCTAACCTGTAACTGTTTATTTATTAATATTTTTTTTACCCAATGTGTACCTAGCAGTAATTAAAACATAGTAAATTTGCTTTTATTTAATTTGCTATTATGTAAAATATCTATATTGGACATAAATAAGTTCCACTGTGATTGCAAAACTTTAGGTGCTAAATTAAATGCAAATAATAGAAAGCAGACATTTAAAAAATAAGAAAAGGCTTTTCATGTTTTACCTAATCAAATTTAACAATAGCACAAGTTACAATTACAAGTTTTCACAAGTTGAAATAACAAGGTGATGTGATTTTAAACAGGACTCTTCAAGAAAGCTCTAGTCCTTCAGGAGCAAGGATGGGTCAAAGTTCACCATTGTGCAAAGAGATGCATCAGCAAATAATCCAGCACTTTGAGAACAATGGGCCTCATTCATCCACTAAAATATCTTCTTAAAATCCACTTAAGCAGTTTTCATGAAGATTCGGACATTCACCAGCGTTTTATTTGGGATTTGTTCTTCAGTAAGAGCAGAATCTACACACTCAAGAGCTCACTTATGCCTCTAAGTGCTTGTGCAAAAACAACTACTTCATGAGTTGTCTTCAAGTCTCCAGCTGTATCATGCATCCCCAAGTTAAAAAAAAGTTGTGTAAAATGTTGTGATGTGAAATGAAATTATGCGCAAATCTCATAGACACATATTATATTTACAATAGAACATAGAACACATATCAGATGTTGAGACATTTTAGGCTTTTGAACTGTGCACTGATAACGAGCTGGAGTATCTGTGTGTAATTTGGGGGTTGAACAGGCAGCCATTGCCCTGACACTGCATCTCTTAATCAGATAGCTTGAGACCCTCCTCACCACTTCTGCAGTAGCACATAGTTCAGGCCTATGTTCAGAGGGCATCAGGACCGCCAGCCTGAGTATGCCAGCAATTGTTTGGCGCAGGATTAGTTTGTGGATTGCATTACAGACTTTTTATTTCCATGGAGTCGGGTGATATGGAGTGTGGCCAGTTAAAGAGAAGGAGAGAGAGAGAGAGAGAGAGAGAGAGAGAGATTTACAAGGCGCTGACTGAGCACAGCAGGTTCAGTTGGGGGTTGAACACTAATAGTATTCAGACAGGTTTCATTCAGAGGGAAAATATGATTGGTACACTCTTAAAAGAGATGGTTCTTCAGTAAAGAAAATGGTTCTATATAGAACCATGAACCTTGAAAGAACAATGAAAGTGTTCTTCAGATTGATGAGGAACATGCTGTAGATGGTTTTATATATATATATATATATAAAACTTTTGAAAATGGTTCTTTATGGCAATAAAAAGGATTCCTCTATTATTACAAGCTTGACATTGTAACTATAGCGGAATCCTTTTGGGGGAACCTTTTTCAAAAAGGTTCTGTACAGAACCATCTACAACACATCCTCATGATTCAGATTGATCCTCATCAGTCTGAAGAACCCTTTCACCATGAAAAAAACTCTTTATACACACAGTGTTCTAAACTTTATATATAACTACTTTCTTTAATTCTGCATAATTTTCTCTGTATACTGTCATCTAAAATACACACAATACATAAATAAATATCTAAATAATTATTTTATTGTTTTTAATGTTATATTTTAGATAGATAGATAGATAGATATATAGATAGATATATACTTTATTAATCCCTTGCGGGAAATTCAGGTCCCAGCACTGCTGGCAGGGCAGCCGCTTGTGCAGCGCCAACCTTTTATAGGGTTTTTAGATGCTAATGTTGTTTTGAAAGATATTTAAGATATGCATCCATCCATTATCCCACCTGCTTAATCCTTATCAGGGTCGTGGTTAGTCCCCTACCCCCTCATTGGGCGCAGGGCAGGGCATTACACTATTCAACTAAACCCAGGACAGGACACCAATCCTTTGGTGGGTGCACACACACATACACACACACACACACACACACACACACAAACACACACACGGACAATCTATGTTTTTGGACTGTGGGAGGAAAACAGAAAGCCCAAGAAAACCCATGCAGACACAAGGAGAACATGAAAACTCTATCCAGATGGGGACTAGAACCCAAGACCTCAGCACTGAGAGGCAAGCATGCTAACCAACAAGCCACCACCCCCAAGATGTTATCAAAACATTTAAATTGATTGCTCTTTAAATAGCCATCCTCTACTAGAACCTTCCTGTACTAGAACCATGTATGCAGCCATGGCTTGTTGGTTAGGGATGGGATCCCATGGCAGGTCCTGACTGAAGTGATCTTGAGCAAGGCACCTAACTCCCAATTGCTACCTGGGTGCCCTGGATAGGCGCGACCCACTCCTTTGGGTGTGTTTCACTGCACAGATGGTCAAATTGGTAATAATGCTATATAATAATTCTGAATAAATAAATAAAATAATTGTACACTTTCACTTTTCACTAATCCACCAACCATTTACAGCAGTTTTCTAACTTTTCTATTTTAAACTATTTTAAAAATGAATTGTAAATTTTAAATGACACCCTTATTGCTTATACTTTCAACTTCTATCAAATCTCAGGTATTTCTCACTACTACAGAATACCTGAGGTACCTTTATTGCTTTGCCCACATTTCCACAAACCTGCTCCAAAAGTCCACTTCCTGACTTTCTGCTCTTCACTTTGTTTGCTCTGCCTCCGGCTCTCAGTGGGTTGGCTGCTGGCGCACCGAGCATGGTCTGCTGCCAATGGCAACAAACAAGGCGGCAAATTTCAGTGATGCTATCATCATGAAAAATGACCTCATGATAGCTTCCTCTTCATGGACCCTCTCCTTAAACCTTCTGTATGAAACCAGAGCTGGACTTAGTTCAAACCGATGTTGAAGAGAGAAGGCTGGTGGACATATATTAGTGCAACTGTGGAAGCAGGAGGGTCTAAATACCATAGTTTAGCATATCTTTAACCAAGTTTCATGCAGACCATATATCATATATGTTTAGTGTTGCAGGAAATGCAAAAAAGCCTGGAAACATGTGGGAAGTTTAACAGATGTTTTTTTGGTAAAATTTGTTGTTAAACCATCAGAATCAGCAAAAGAAACATCTTGCAATCTTAAAAAAAAGTTAAGCAAGCCCATGTAATTTAATCCCTCCTCATTACCCTGTAGGCACTGCCAGAAACATCTAGCTAATGATACTTTTTTGTAATATGATGTCTTAAAGATGAATCAAAAATGCTTCATAGCAATTTTCTTTCCCGAGATGTATGTAGCAGCTGTCTTTGGCCTACTTAGCCATCTGGATGGCCAATCCATGGAGATGTTAATGCACTTTATGATGAGGGGAGGATGAAACCTTTGACCTTCATAGCCCTTTGACCTCACTGGGCAATATTCCATGGGTTTCCTATAACTAGCATATGCTTACTAGTCCGATAAGTTAAGAGAAATTTATAACCACGTGTCTGTCGATGAAGTCTTTTATCCCAACTTCAACAACCTTGAAAGCGTAGTTTGTTTCACTCTCACAAGACAGAGAACTGCTTTCTTTCCAAAATATCAGTACAAATAACCTTCATGTCCAATGCCACTTCTTCTGTAAGCCAATGGAATCGATCAGTAGAGTGTGGATCAGGATTATGTGGACAGAAGAGCATAAATTCTTCACCCAAGGGAGGTGCTTCATAACAGTGGCTATGTAAAGGGCTTTTTGATTTGCCATGCAGAACTTCATTTGAGGTTATCTGAGTTATCATCGTTCTATGTAGACCACAGGAACCATGCGATGTCTTTGTGCATTTCTCTCTGCATCCTTAATTTCTCCATCCTCTGTCCACTGACATTTGTACAACAGTTCCCAAGGGCACTCCCTCTGTTCTCTACCAGACCAATGCCTTATGGATGGTGGGTGATGAATAGCATCAGGGCCTGTTTCCTTGGCTCCTTTCACTAGACGCCTATAGGCAATGACAGATCATTTTCTCAGGCTGAGATTTAATTAGTAACCACAGTGCAGGTCACCTTTGACCCTGAATGCTGCACTGTGCTAATCACAGTATGAATTTCAAGTGTATTCAGTGATGCAAAGAGAAGCTGGCAGGCAAAGGTGGTCTGAGTCGTTTAGCACACAACAGTAAGAATCAGGTAAAAAGTAATAAAGGTTTCAGTAAATGGAAGCATCATTTGCCCAGCTGTCCAGCAGCAGGAGGTACCAAAAGTTCAGAACCAGCCAATTCTTTCTTTGGCCCATCAGGCTGCTGAACAGCCAGTAATACTGAAAAACTGGATTTTTATCATCAAATTCTCTATGGACAATCCCCACCATGTCCAGACTCTGGCAGAGACTCACTTTATTTTCTTGCAACTGTATTCCTGTAATAATATTCTAAGCTTGCATCACTTTTATCAACCTCATTAACACCAAACTGTAAATATGGAAATGGGCACATTTGTATATACCATAGCTTGTATTTCATAACCCTTCACTTATAAAACTGTATATTTAGAAATATGCAGTGCTAATATGTGTATTATTGTTTAATGTGTATATTTTATATATTAATAGTACTGTAAGAAAATTCAATTTTCATTTATCTTCACACCTGTCTAATGTGATGTGTTGTGATTTGATTAAAGTATTTGAGTTTATCAGTCGTGTAAATGAGCCCAAAAGAGCAGAAACAACAAAACACAGTAATCCACCCAATGTGTAGACTGATTGGCATGATGGCGACTGAATAATCATTGATTACTTTCATGTAAAACAAACAACGTAGGAGTTATGTGATTTTAGTCTCAACTATGCCATGTTGATACAAGACACTCCCTATTTCATCTGTAACTGCAGTGGCCATTGACCTAATGACCTTGGGATCCTGACCTCTCACCTCTGATGTTGACCTCTTCCCCTGGTCTCTTATATATATATATATATATTTTATTTATTTATTTATTTATTTTTTGGCCCAGTGTCGCCATTGACTACCTGCCAGGCACCTGCTCTGAGAAATGAAACAGTAGGGAATGCATCTCTAGGGACCTCTTCAGCCCCTCAGACAACGGCTCAGCTCAATCCCTGCTTCTGAATGGGCCCTGAGTGGACCTGGTAAACCAATCTCCCTAATTATCTATTGAAAGAACATTCTTTTTCCTTTCAGAGTCATTACCCCTATTTCAATTGCTGAAAAGTAACATGGAGGGGCAAAAAAGAAGGAGGAGGGGGCGGGGACACTCCATAGATAGTGTTTCTGATTTCCACCAAGGTTAATTGCTGGGGAAGGAGACTGGGGGGCGAGGGGCCCAGATGTCAAATATAAATTGGAATATAGGTGAAGGGGAGAAATTGAAAAATAAATGCAAGCTTTTAGTTGACACTTGTTGCAGTGAATGTGAATGTGAGAGGGCAGTGGTTCATATCCAACATCCCAAATGACTGGCAAAAGAGCATTTAAAAGGTACATCTATGAAAAGATTTAGGGTAGTGAATATAGTAGACACAGCTTTTTTAATGTGATATAAAACTGACATTTTTGTTTCAAATGAAATGTTCTTTTAAATGAGATTGTGGTTTTCTGTAGAGATTTGTGTCTAATATGCATAGAATTGCAAAAGTGTCTTGGATAAGGCCTTTAGGATAATATGGATAGTAAACTGACCTGGTTGGCGGTGTATGCCTGTGATTCAAGAGGAGAATGTGTGGTGCTTGGCATGACTCTTGTTGTGCTGTTCTCAGAAAGTGCTTCACATCCAGGCTTGAAGATCAAGAGGAGGATCGCACTGTCAAGTGGAGAAGATAAGAGGTGCCAGGAGCATCTTTCATTTCAAAATAGACCAAGATAATCACAGCTGTGACAGTGTCTCTTGAAGCAGTGGTTTATTTTCTACCATTATGTCAGGAGTCATATGCAGGTGTTAGTTGGTGCCTGTGTTCTATCTGAACTATTTCTTTGCTACACTAAGAATCTTCCGGCACCCTTTGATGCATTGTTGAAGTGGTTCAATAATCCATAAAGTACAGTCACTAGAAATGGATCCATCAAGCATGTTTTATCGTTCCGACTTTCATATCATATCACAAAGAATTCACAAAGATTCCACAGCTCTCCTCTGGGCTGACGGCTCTGAACTTAACAGTTTTTACAGCTCCTATTCTCACAGGTCTCTCTGCCAACTACAAAGCCTCTCAAAATTTTCCACCAGCACATCTGATGGCTGCTTCCCTGCAATTTGTCCTCTTTTTTGGAAACAAGATAACATACCTTGCATAGGTGTTTCAGTCCTACTTGGCACCAGTGTTATTACCTACATGTTATGACCTACCTACAAATAGATACTGTATACACAGTGGCAGCTGGTAAAAAATGTTTAAGCCAGTTTCTTCAGCCATCCCAATATTATTGAACACAAACTGAATAAATGAATGAATGAATGAACGTTACATATATATAGTGCCTTTCTCAAACACAATGCTGCTTTACAATCAACACACTCAATTTACACACTTAGAACTCAACCACACACACCAACGAGAAGCTGCAGCCAATTGTACACAGCGTAATCTCAACCTGAAAGCGACCGTCCACCTGGAGGACTGCATCGAGCACTAGGGGGATCACCCAAGACAGAGTGCCAACCATATCTGTGCATACACATATGCAGTTATACAAACACAGACATACACATTGATTCACACACACCAGAGTCATTTTTAGAGTAGCCAATTCACCTGATCTCCATGTTTATCGACTGTGTGTGGTCCCCGGAGGAAACCCACGCAGACACTGGGAGAACACTATGCCACCTAACTGCAGGATAGCAGTGCTCTGTGAGACAATATTTCATTGACATTAAAGACTAATAGTTAATGAAAACTGTCATTACATGTAAAATGTGTAAAGACAGAAAGTACAGTTTGTATCATTAGATTACCAACTGAGTCTGCTTCACTAACATATACAATAAAATGAGCAAAAACACTATTAAGACTAAATATTAGCATTTCTAGAGACATGTATTATTATTACATGTTATTGTGCATGTTTAGCACAGACAGACATAAAATATGTGTATATTTATTATTTTAAACATTGTTATTTTAAAGACAACAAAATTTTGCCCTAGTGCCCTCTACTGGCCAGTCGTCACTTTGTATATATCAAACTACACATAGAAGCATAGCTATTGTGTCGCCTTCAATGGTCATAGTTGTATTTTATTACTGTATTATATCTTTCTAGCACATTTTGCCACATTCATTAGGTTTTCATTCCCTTAACACAGGAACATTGATCATAACACAATGTTCTCTCATTGTCTCAAACTGTTTAGGAAAAAGAAACATGAGCTCGACCGCTGCTTGAGGGAAAACATGTAGAATATCGCACTCTGCCACAGTGCGACCCCACTCTGTGCCCTCTTTGGCAGTAAACGGTAAAAAATTCTAACAACGCAAAACCGTCTGGTTGTTATTCACAAGCTGTGAGTTTTGCCACCGCCTCAGTGTGAAAGCTGTCACTAGTGATAAGCTGTAAACATCCTGGCTCTGGCCTGCCGGACAGAGCCTGTCCTTGGAGTGCTTGTTCGTGAGTCCATGTCTGAATGCGACACCAATCATTGTGGGCAGGCCTTAGTGGCACACAGGCAAGGCCTCTCTCTCCCTGAAGGCTTTGCCAGCTCTGGTATGCCTTATATCAAAGGCTCTTGCCAGCACAGGCAGGTTAACGCTCTGGTCTTCCAACCCCTGGCAGGGCCGACCTCTACTTTCACTCTCCAAAAAGCCCCCTGCAGACAACAGCTCCAATGTCACCTAATTTGTCATAAATTGCAGTCCTGCTTACAGATGAGGAGAGGTGTGCTGGCTTAGCGGGAAGGGCTGCTGACCTGTCCCTGTGAAGTGCTGAGAAGTGAATTCTGTATCATGTTAATAAAGTTATAATGGTAACACTTTATAATAACTTTCATTAATAGCTCATCAACTAATGATTAATAACTGTGAACAAATCATTAGTTCATGAGAATTTCATTAACAAATGATTTACTAATGATTTACTAAAGATTTGTTAACATTTGCAAAAATGAATACAATCATTATTAACTACATGAACTGTCATTTATAAACATTTGTTCATGTTCAAATTCTCATGAACTAATGATTTGTTCACAGTTATTAATCATTAGTTAATGAGCTATTAATGAAAGTTATTATAAAGTGTTAACGTAATTACAAGGTAACAAACTGCAGAATTAATGAGGAATGTGTCGTAGATGGTTCTAGAGTTCTATATAGCCTCCAAAAGGGATCTGCTGTAGTTATGATGTCAAGCTTGTTATAATAGAGGAACCCTATTTGGTGCTATTTCAAACCGTTTTCAAAAGGCTTCTATATAGAACCATCTACACCACATTCTTCATCAATCTGAAGAACCCTTTTAACATGGAAAGAGCTGTTTTGGTTCCTTAAATGTTCATGGTTCTATATACAACCATTTTCTTTACTAAAAAACTTTTAAATAATCTTATAAAGTAATATTTTTTAGAGTGTACTATACATAACCTTTTTTTAAAAGGTTCTATACAGAACCTTTATTTTACTATAAAGAACAATGCTTTGCTTTGTTCAAATGTATTTCTAAATTTAATAGAACATTCTTCTAAATGTAATCAGTGTAAAGTTGTGATGCAGAGCTCATTTCACTAAATGGCTGATGACCATATTATACTAACAAGTAACGGTTTATTTAGTTAATTCCACTCATTTAAACAACTTAACTTCGGTCAATGTAGTAAATGGTATTTGTCCAATATTGTTATTATTGTTATTATTATTATTATTATTATTATTATTGATGCTGCTGAGTCCACAGCAAAATTAACCAGTACACACTGGACAACATATAACCTACAACTAACCAAATCATAAAGTCAGAAAACTGTGATGCACATACAGAGACACTTTTCCTGACCTGTAAAGAACCCTTTAGGCATTCAGGCTCTTTGCATGTTCAATACAAAACTGGTGCATTTACCAACGAACGCTTGTAGAACCCTCTGTTTAAGAATGTAGGCAAGAAAATCAATGAGAATGTCTTCAGACTGGTTTAATGATAAATATGCTTTAAAAATGCCTCTTTGATGGAATATTACGGTATGTTAGTACCAGGTGAATAAAAGAGTATTTCCTTCATGTGCAGCTCTGGATCTGACTAAACATTTATTTAATAAGGAAATGGGCAGGTGAGATACAGTCTTTGGCTGTAAGATGAGTGATGACACTCACTGGCCTGTAATCTCCCCACATCTGTTTGTAACATGAAAAAGCCAGAGCTCTGTTCCCCGTGGAGTTCTGTGGAAACTCGAGGAGACAGATTCAAACAGCTTCTCAGGTTGCAAAAGGTCCAGTTTTCCAATCAACAGAGATGCAAAAGATGACCCCACTACACAGACAGAAAATCAAACTCCTGAGATAAACAGAACATCATAACCTCATAAAGCAGAGTGTAAAGAAAATGTTTCTATAAAACCATGAACTCAAGAACCCAAAGGATTCTCTGCATGGTTAAAGTGTTCTTCATGTGCTGTAGATGGGTCTACATCAAAAAGGGTTCCTCTATTATTACAAGCTTGACATCATAGCTACAGTAGAACTGTTTTCGGGCTATAAAACCATTAAAAAAAGATTCTGTATAGAACCACCTACAACACTTTTCTCATCAATCTCAAGAACCCTTTATCTACATGATTGTTTACGTGTTCATGGTTCTATATAAAACAATATTCTTCACTAAATAACCCTTGAAGAACCCCTTTTTTAAAGAGTGTAATTGATTCTATACAGACATCTTTTGAAAATGTTTCTATATAGCACCAAAAAGGGTTCTTCTGTTATTACAAGCGTGACTACAGCAGAACTCTTTTGGAGGCTATGTAGAACAATTTTCAGAAAGGTTCTGTGGAGAATAATTTACAATACTCATCAATCTGAAGAACACTTTCACTATGGAAAGAACACTTTATACACACAAAGGCTTGTTGAAGTGTTTATGGTTCTATATAGAACTATTTTGTTTACTAAAGAATGTTCTAAAAAGCGAAATGTGGGAAACAAGTCAAAAAGTTATAATGCTGACCTAAATCTCTCTCACACTGTACACTTTTTAAAAGAGGGTTCTTCAAGAGTTCTTTGGTAAAGAAAATGGTTCTATATAGCATCATGAACACTCAAAGAAGCCAAAGGGTCCTTTCCATGGTGAAAGGGTTCTTCAGATTGATGAGGAAATGGTTCTATATAGCTGACAAAAAGGGTTCTTGATGATGTCTAGCTTGTAATAATATTGGAACCCTTTTTGGTGCTAGAACCATTTTCAAAAGGCTTCTTATATAGAACCACCTACAGTACATTCCTCATCAAGCTAAAGAACCCATTTGCCAAGCATGTTCATGGTTCTATATATAAATAACCATTTTCCTTACTAAAGAACTCTTGAAGAACCATCTCTTTGAAGAGTTTATTATCAAAACACATATAAATAATCTTTTTCTGAGCTGCAAAGAACCTTTCAGGCATTCTTTGGATGTTCATGGTTCTATATAAACCTTTTGGCTTTACCAAAGAACCATTGAAAAACTTTTTGTAAGAGTACACTTCAAACACACACACTAAATCATTGGTCCTGTTAGAACACATGATTAAGTAAAGACTGAAGCGTTGTGGCAGAGATATTACAGGTCCTGGAGGAAAGTGCCTAGGCAGGCAGGCTGGAGAGGCAGGCACTGTTCTTCTGCAGAGCTTATCCCTGGTGTAATGGTATTTATTTTGGAGTAATTTAGATCATTTACGGAAGAATAACATTGTACTAAAATGTGAGCTAAGAAGGTCGGAGGGAAAGAAGGGGCCTAAGGTTGAAGCATGACTGCAATTTGTTTTAACTGGCTGTGGAAATAAGCACGGCTAGCCTTTTACCCCAGGCAGCTGTAAATCCGGTCCTCAGCTCCGACGCACCATCAGTAACCTTCCCTGAGCCCAACGACCCCCCCGTTACACCTCCCAGGGGTGCCTTCAGCTGGGGAAATGGAGCTTTTCTTCCCTCTATTTGACATCCTGGTCCTAAGCTCCCTGAGGCCAGTCATCAGAGGTGGGTAGTAAGTACTTACAATTACTGTACTTAAAGAATATTTCACAGATTTCCCTTGTATTCAGGCATTTGTTAGACATCACATTTCTATTTTTTGGAGTGGCTTAGGCTACTCTACACACCTCTTGCCCACAACCTTTTTTTGGCAATGTGATTTGCACACAACAGATGACATTTTACCCATCCATACAGTGAAACACACACACTCGGCTGTGAGAATGTGCCCAAAGTGGTGGGCAGTCCTATCCATGGCACTCGATGAGCAGTTGGGGGTTAGGTGCCTTGCTCAAGGGCACTTCAGTCATGACCTGCCTGGGGATCAAACCAGCAACCTTCTGGTCACAGCTGCCCCCTCTTATGAATCACATTTTACTCCTGTGCTCATGAAGCATGAAGGAAGCTTGATTTTGATAAATGTGATTACCAAAAGTTTCATCTCATTCAGTAAAAGTCTTTCCGGAAAGCAGGGTAACTCCAGCCCTATGGCTGCTTGACCATCTCTTTGTTGATGTTTTAGAGTTTCTGATATAACTGGTCTTTCTGATGTAGTGATACAAAGAGAAATCTGACCTGCTGACACAAGATACAACATAAATTTGGCCTTCATTTCTGGCCCCCAGCAAAGTGGGTCAGTGGTTTTAGAAACGTCTGATGTTATTGATATAATACATGTCTCTAGAAATGCTAATATTTACAGATTACAAATCCTACAGAAGGCATGGATGGCAAGAAACAAGTGTGAAAATATTATAAAAAAGAAAAAAATGTGAGAAAAAAATATTACTGAAATAATATAATTATTACTGGCAGTTCTTATGCACATGATTATATATTACTATCACTAGAAATGCCCTTATTAATGGCCAAATGCTCCACTGACTATATATTTCTTAGCTGATAATACTCGCTGTGGCCACTTATAGAAAAGTTATAAGGAGTGTTTCAACCTGGGCCTCTTTTTAAATGAGATACAATACAGTACAGCCAATGAGGACACAGATTATTTACATACATTTGTAAAACCTGTTTAATTACTGTTATTATTATTATTATTATTATTATTATTATTATTATTATTATTATTATTATTATTAACATCAATAATAATAATAATAATAATAATAATAATGTTGTAGCTTAACAAAAAACAAACTACATTCTTAAAAAATTATGGTTCTTCCAGAGGTCTTCCATAAAGAAAATGGTTCTATATAGAAAGGGTGAAAGGGTTCTTCGGGTTGATGAGGAATGTGCTGTAGATGGTTGAAAACTAACCTTTCAAAAATGGCACCAAAAAGGGTTCTTGATGATTTCAAGCTTCTGATAATACAGGAACTCTTTTTGGTGCTACATAGAACCATTTTCAAAAAGATTTTGTATAGAACCTTCTAACACATTTCTCATCAATCTAAAGAATTGTCTCGGCAGAGACAGAACCCTGTGTCCATGAAAAGCATACTTTGAGTGTTCATGGTTCTATATAGAACCAGTGCATTTACCAAAGAACCCTTGAAGAACCCCATCGTTTTTGTAAGAGTGCAGTGCAACCCAACAGGAAAAGAATGATCAGAAAAGAAGAGTGATGTTGCCAAGTCTTTTCACACCTCCAGTTTAAGTCCCAGGTTTGGTCAGGCCCGCTCTCACCAAGCTAAAGCTCCCTCCCTTCTGAGACGGGACTTAAAAGCTCTGCTACCTCATGTACTGCATCTGCAGAGAAGTCTGGGTTACAGCTACATTACAAAGAGCCAGGGGGCTGCGTTGGCTGTGGGTCAGCTCACAGGTTTACTCTGGGGGCAAGGGTGTTAATGCTACAGGCTTTAAAGAAGTACAAGATGTCTTCACTTACCTCGAACAGGCACCCTGGGTAAAAGCTGGAACTAATCTCTGTGAGTGTGTGTGTACCTTAACACTTCACTGTGTCCACAAGAAGGTCCCACCGGTGATATTCACAGCAAATCCAACATGCTTTAGGCCATCGCAAGAAATTTTGTTGCAGAAACTAACCACTGATTTCCGCTGATGCTCTGGAAACAGATGGATGGATGCTGAAAGTTTTCTAGGACACAAAATTCTTGGCATTTGAGAAATTATAACATTATTTGGATGTTTTTTGGACACCACTTCTTTTAAGTTGCACCCATTGCTGACACAGATGCATATACACCTTATTTAGTTCCTGTAGAGACAGACTGCCAATAGAATAGGAATAAACATGAACCTACTGGCACCATGTCTAATGCCAGGTGTGAGCTTGAGGGCACAACACTGAGCTGTAGAACAACTGTGTTTTTTGCTCAATTGAATACTTTTGGGATGAGTTGGGGTTGTGATAATCAAACATCCTGACCTCACTTCTAGCTTAATATTCAGATCCTCACAACAATGCTCCAAAATCTAGTACAAAACCTTTCCTGGAGTCCAACTAAGTGGTGGCTGGCTAGGGCACCACCCTCCATGGTGGAAATAGTTTTTTATTTTCATTAAAATAAACAATATCTAAATAATACTAAAAAGTCTGTCTGTGCTAAACATGCACAATAACGTGATATATCAAATATTTTTGGGGGAAATGAACTTCCTGGTTCATTCTCTCTCTTCTGAGGAGACAGAAATATCACCCAGTCAGAGAAGCAGCAGCCAATCACTGACTTGCTGACACAAGATACAACTTAAATTTGGCCTTCATTTCTGGCCCCCAGCAAAGTGGGTCAGTGGCTTTAGGAACGTCTGATGTTATTGATGTAATACATGTCTCTAGAAATGCTAATATTTAGTCTTAATAGTGTTTTTCCTTGAAGATGTAAAGTGCATTATAAATAAAATGTATTATTATTATTATTATTATTATTTTTACTCATTTTATTGTAGATGTTAGTGAAGCAGACTCAGTTGGTAATCTAATGATACATACTGTATTTTCTATCTTTACACATTTACATGTAATGACAGTTTTCATTAACTATTAGTTTTTAATGATAATTAAATTGTTAATGACTGTCTCACAGAGCACTGGTATCCTGCAGTTTGTGTTCAGTGATATTGGGATGGTTGTGGAAACTACATATATTTTCACCACAATCAATGCTTTTTAATATTCTTGACTCCAGAAGAACCAATGATTGAGCAGGTTTGCCAATATCTTTGAACATGTAGTGTATATTTCTCAAACTTGCATATGTGTGTCGTTTTCTTTGCATAACGTGGCCTAAATGCATCCACAGAGCTCCATTTCTTTTTTTTCACAACAGACATTAGCTGCCTTTGCAGGCAGCAGAATGAATTGGGTGACACTGTGCTTGTCCATTGCTAGAACAAAGTAATGAAAACAAATGGAGGGTCTTATTCCCGATGGAGCTTGAGGAGGAACTTAGTCATCAAGCTAATTTTATTCTTGTCTGGCTGAGAGACTCCATTTCCTTTGGGTGTTTTTACAAACGCTGGACTCCAAGTTGCTGTATGATGGATATGGCTGCCTGATGACCGGATGGCAGATGCTAGGCTTGTAACACAAGCCCAAATCCTGTACTCTTTCATTTGGGCTAGCTTACAGTTGGGCAACAGAATGAGTTTAGATGTGTTTGTGTGATCAGGTTATTCATCTGCATTGGGATTTAGACTAAACATGTCCTGAACAAGTTCTGTCTGTTAATAAAAACTGCTCATTTGAACAGGTGGAAAGTCGTAGTGGTGGACGTTACAGCTTCGAAGATTCAGTTCATTTTACTGAAATAAATAATTCCTTTGAAATGTTCACAAGTTTTGATTTATGTGGAAAGGCTTTAAAATGTCACTTTTAGCTAGCTAAAATAGAAAGCTAATCAATGAGTGTAGATTTGATTATCTGCAAGATAAACCAGACTAATCCTAATCTACTTTGAGCTCTAGTATTTTGTTATTTTATACCTGAACTACATAAACAGTTTATTTCTTTGCATATTTACATGTTTCCTAACTCTACACAGCACTACTGACTCTTCTTCACTGTAACACAATAAGCTTGTAAGCTACTTAGAGTCACATTCATTCACTTAACCCTTTAACATTCTGCTCAACCTTTTGGTAGTGCACATTAAAGTCAATATATCTTATTGAAGAATTTAAGACAGTGTGATTGTACCATCTCTACCAATCGGTAGAGGTATATTAGGCTTAAAAACATCTTTTAGCAGAATTTAATATCACTAATAAAAATGATTAAAAACACATCTAATCATTATAAACTAAGAAGTCGTTTGATTATTTTACCTTAGAATAAGCAGTTTGTATCTACATTGGTCGCAGGTCGAACACCGACTGAGGCTGCCATGTTGCACTGCCATGTTTCTACAGTAGTTCAAAAAGGACAAACGAGGCTAGCAAAAACCATTTGTGTTGTAATGACGAATTGGCCACTCAAATTCGATGGCGCTGTAGCTTTGTTTTACCGTTGGCTGACATAAAACAGGAGAAGAAGAAGAAATAAACATATATTTCAAAAAGAAGAAATACACGGAGGAGAAGCAAGAATAAAGGTTTTTTGGTTTATTTGTTAAGATGGCGGAACATTCTTATGCTTATCAAGAAGAGAAAACACAACTTCAATCGTCAAAGAAAAGAAAATATGATTTAGTTTAGCTTCATATTTGTGTGCGCAGTGTTTTTCCCCCATTCCACCTTAAATGGTGCTGCAGGACATTGTAGCGCATCAGAGCTGAACACTACTGCAGCATTTAAGGTGGAACGGGAGATTCATAGCTGCGCGCTAGTTCGCGAGCTTAGCTAATATGAGCTCGTGTGAACTCTTATCGGCTGAAGTGCCTTCTTCAAAGAATGGCAAGCTTACCTTGACTAGAGAAAAATGTGTATCCTGTCTGCATTATCTGTCTACTGTACAGTGAAGCAGTTTGATGTGTTTCCTGTGTTACTTTGTTTGTACAGAAAACAGCTAACGTTTACAATATTACTACTGAAGTGCAGAAAATATGTTTCGTCTGCATTGTGGCTATGATAATTTTACATATTACATTTCCTACATTTCTAATTAAAATTAATCTTACCACTTGACATATCACTAGCTCTAAAGCTGCTATTATACATCGCGTTCGGGAGTATCAAAGATATATGAGATCTTATGGCCACCGTAGAGAAACTTCGTGTTTGGAAGGGAGGGGCTGTGGAAAAAGTCTTCAGTTGGTTGCAATATGGAAACTAAACCACTAGAATAGATGTTGCTGGAAACTACATACTGTGCCTTTAAAAGTCTTTATTTATTGTTTTTATTATTCCCCCTGACTCTAACCCCCAAAAATATTATTTCTTCTTTTTTGGTGAGGATGTTAAAGGGTTAAGAATGACTTTTGTAGTATCAGAACTTATAATCTCCTACTATATCCTATATTATCAAAGGTTTCAAAATATAGTTCTGATAGCAAAAGATTTGTGTAATGAAACTTCTCAGTAAACATTGCTGTAGCCTGAATATCAAGAAGACATAAACACATTCAACAGATGTATAGCTATGCTAATCACTACAGTGATCAGTTCTAGATACAAACAGAGTAGTTGTGTTATTCAGGTCTTAAGTTACTCTAGTATTGGTCACATGTACATAATAGATTGTTCTCATGAGGGAAAGCTAAATTCTTCTCTGAAGTTCATCTCAAAGTTAGCAAAAGAACACAGCAACTTCTGCAAAAAACAGCCTTTTTTGTTTTTTTGTGTACATATCAGCGATGCATTCTGCCATGTTTTCTTCCATTTCCCCATAATTACGTTTCATTAATTTGCATTTTTGGAATCATTTGAAAGTAACACAATGAGATGGGTCATCAGATAAAAGCCCCACTGGATGAAAAATTCATAGCGACCCCATAAAATTCTTATTCCGCCCAAAATTGGACCAGACGGATAAGTAAAAAGAAGTGCGTTGCTTGACAGATGCATTCAGAAGGTTCCAGAAGGATCACCGAATATTTATTTTTGCAGTACTTTATGCTCACTTTGTGGCAGGTCTACAACTGGGAATAGTACATGAGGGACCAGGGGGGCTTTTGGCAAGCCAAACTACAACTCCTCACCACACCCTCAATCGCACTGTGTGTTTATGGTTTATTCAGGGCAACCCCCCCCCTTTCAGTCCTGGTCTTGGACCCAAACAGGGAGATACTTAAGCTGCTATCCTTGTTGATTTGTTTGTACGCAAACACTTTGGAGAGAATGGGGGGGAAACAGTAAAAAGCAATTAATACATGAAACTGTGGAGGAAAATGGGTCCTCTGAGGGGAAGTGTGTTATCCTCAGGGCTGCTTAAAAACGCCACAAACACGGGAAAGGCAGCTTTTAGTGTGGACGCCCACGTCCCCGCAGACACTTTGACGGACAGGAGAGGAGAGCCCAAACAAAGGCGGTTTACGATCAGCATAATCAATGTGACATTAGCGCACGCATAATGGATCAAGGGAAGCGGGTGGGTGGGGAGGGTAGGCGCTGGAGCATGCGCTTAATAAAATTCCAACTGGCAACTTGTTCCTCAGCGATTACAGTTTCCGGACCTTTTAGAGAGCTCCTCTTGCTTTTCTTCCCTTCGCCAAGGACTTAACACAATCACAAGATCTCCACAGCACCCACTTTAAAAGCTATCTGGCATGCATCTAAATTCTCAGTTGACACCCTCCTGCTCATCCGTTTAATGCTGCATTAAGTAGGCGGCTTCCCTCCCACTGCATATTCATCATAACACAGCAAGACCCTGGTCAAGATTAAAGCTATCACACACCTCCAGAGAAACACACTTGAAGAGCAGAGAGTGGTAATAAAGTCTACTTCAAATAGCAGAGGGGGCCTTGTTCTTTCAAAGTCATTTTAAGTCTTCTTATGATCTACACACCAATACGGGCCTACTTGTGAAATACAGAGTGACAATTCATTGGCTTGGTTAAGAGACCCCCACTTATCTCGTCTACCATCTTCATCTACAGTGGCATGCAAATGTTTGGGCACCCCTGGTGAAATTACTGTGAACAGTTAACCAAGTTGAAGATAAAATGATCTCCAAAAGGTATAAAAGTCAAAGATAAGACACAATGTTCCACATTTTAAGCAATATCAATGTATTATTTTAATTTTGTACAAAAAAGAAAGTATGGGAATTGTAGGAGATTTGAGGGCTCAGATAACTTTGACCGAGGTCTTGTTCACAGACATCGTTAGGAAAGGTCAGGTGATGTCAAAGCTTTATAAACACCCAGTCTCCTCTAACCTTGTCCCAAAAAAACAGCAGCAGTGGGTACTTCTAAGCAGCTACCAAGCACTCTGAAGATGAAAGTGATTGAGGTCCATAAAGCAGGAGAAGGCTATAAGAAGTTTGAAATGTAATTAGGAAATTGTAGTTAACAAGAACAGTGGAGGTCAAGATAAGGTCTGGAAGACAAAAAAAATTCAGAAACAGCTGCTCTTTGGATTGCTAAAAAGGCAAACCATAACCTCCCCTTGACTGCACATGACATTTAAGTAGATTAAGTAGTTGTGGTACCTTGATCTACTGTTTAGTGACACGTTCACAAATACGGCTTTCATGGAAGAGTTAGAAGAAAACTTTTTCTGCGTCCTCACCACAAAATTCTGCATCATAAATTTGCAAAGAACATCTAAACAAGACTGATGCATTTTGGAAAAAAGTCCTAAACACACCTTAAGCTGAAGGATCTAACATCACAGTCCTCTGATCTGAATATCATTGAAAATCTGTGGATTGACCTCAAAAGAGCAGTATATGCTAGACGGACCAGAAATCTCACACAACTGGAAGACTTCTGCAAGGAAGAATGAATGAACTTCATTCAAACAAGAACTGAAAAACTCTTGGCTGTGTTTACAAGCTGTGTTACTTGTCAAAAAAAGTGCTACTAGGTACTAACCATGTGGGGTGCCCAAAGATTTGCTTTTGTTATTTTGAAAACATAAAAGACATGTCGTCTTTAACTTTATACCTTTTGGCATCTTTAACTTGCATACCTGTTCACAGTAACATATATTTTGACCAGGGGTGCCCAAACTTTTCCATGCCATCTGTATAACAATGTGCTGGTTTCATAGGTCCTGCTTTATTCACAACCATTCAGACCTCATTTGGACAACTTACATGTTTTCTTTGACTAATAACAGGACTTTAAAACTTAAAAAACTTTTTTAAACCAGATGAACAACATTTTAAGAGCAGTTTTCATAAACTGCAAACAGCCCTCAGGGGAAAACAGGTAAACAGCATTGCTTTCCCAATTCTTTGCAGTTGTGACCTCAAGGCTATAATGAGACAGTTTGTGTTGACAATGGACTCACCTGGCTTGAGTTGTTTATTTATTCTGCAACATTGTAATTTGAAGGACTAAATCACGCTCAATCAATTTCCTGGAGGGGTCTCAGGCTGTCGAGAACACCCCAAGGATAAACGATAAATTTTACCCCTTTTCTGTCCAACAAAGAAGACGTGCAATGGCATTCATAAAAGAGCAGCGCACGCTGATCACTCTGAAATACGGTTTCCAACCTTGGGTGAAAACCATAGTAACAGAAAAAGAGTGTGCCCAGTAAGACTATAAACAGACTGAGCCTCACAAGCTCTTGAAAAGCAGATTGAGAACTAAGTGTTATTAGACATTCTTCCCCTTGTATTATTCAAACCAAGGTGAAATATGTACAGAAAGAGACATGTATCAATAGTGTAAAACAGTGCATTGTTTCTCAAACCTCTCCTCCAGTGTTTGGATCAATATTAAGGGTTTTATTTGCTCCACCTTTTTGCAATGAGAACATTCAACTAGAACCAAGAAATGTGCCCCAAACCTTCTCTCTGTTCAGCTATCATTTCCTTTTCATCTTCATTTAGGTTCTTATGTACCTATGAAATACAAGATTTGCACAAAAGATGTGAGGAAAGCAATATTTTACACCAATAATTAAATTGGTTAATCTTTCTTATATACTTTGGTGAATATAAGCCATCACATTCAAACCTTTATATGTGACAAAATTCACAATACATGTACATTCTAAAAGTCATTATTACTCTGGCATGTGGAAAATAGAATGAATGTAATTTACTATATAACATATTAGAATTAATATTGTACAATATCTACTCAACAAGACAGAACACATTTTAGATTTTTAGGGGATTATATTTATATTTATTCATATATGGCATTTTATGATAAAATCACAACACAAACCACAAGCTCTCTCTCTCTCTCTCTCTCTCTCTCTCTCTCTCTCTCTCTCTCTCTATATATATATATATATATATATATATATATATATATATATATATATATATATATATATATTCATACATGCATACATGCTAACTTTGCCATTTTAAACAATTTAATCCAGTTTATTTATTGTAGTATGGCTACAAATTTCTGGTTTGCATTCAGACAACAAAGTGTTGCATTTCTAGTGGATGTTTTAGCCAAACATACCTCTACCAATTGGTAGAGATGGCACTATGAAGTTTGAGTTAAGTGTAACACCTACAAATAATATATAGTGACTCAAATGTGCTCTACCAAAAAGTAAAGGGTTAAAGGGTTACAACAGCCTTTGCAATTCGTTGAAACCTACTGCTGGAAATATTTTTGTCTCATTTGTTTAACTGGGTTCTCTTTATCTACTTTTAGGACTTGTGTGAAAATCTGATAATGTTTTAGGTCATATTTATGCAGAAATATAGAAAATCCTAAAGGATTCACAAACTTTCAAACATAACTGTAATTGTTTACTCCATTACATATAACTTGTATCTCCCCTCATTGTCCATGTCAACATTTTTCATCATTATGTCTTAAAGCTTGTAGAGGTGGGATCATACCAGGGAGGTCTCAGTAGCTAACCATCATTTTGTTCTGTCATGTCTTGAGGTACAAAATGTATTTGCTGTGGTAAAGTAACGGTGTCATAGCAAAGGTCAGGACAAGGTTGCCACCACTCACCGACCCTTCCTCACCCATTCCAATGACAACAGCAGCTTTTTGGTGTGTGGATATTGTCGAAGACCCGGGCCGACTTACAGCTCGAGCTGAGCAGAGTTGAATCAATTAAGGCACATCAAATCAAGAATTCATGCACTCTGAAAGTGACAAATATTGGCTGGGACTGTCAAAGCTGTCATCCCTGTGCCCCCCAACTCCCCTCCCTTCCTTTCCCTGGTGAGCTGTGAGCCTCCCAGCCATTAGCCAGCGAACTGGAACTCTGGGTAATGGTGTCAGGACGAGGCCAAGCTGTTTGTCAGCTCATGAATGCCTGGGTATTATAAATTTTGGGTGCCCCATTTTTGCCTCTCTTCTGTCATATGTCTAATGAGTTCATTTGATGTTACTGCCTGGTGTAATGCTCCAGAAATGCTGAGTACAACTAAGACAGGGCCTTTGAGAACAATCATCTGGTGTCAATAACAACTCTAATAGTTACACTGTATCATCAACCGCCTGCTTTTTCTTAGACAAGACATAGATTTTAGATTTTATCCAGCGCTAGGTGATTGCTTAAGTTACTATTTCCAGAAGACAAGTGAACTTTATGAGATAAATAGTATGATATAGTATCTATGAATCCCTTCATCCATCTATTTATATATATTACCAACAATAATATGCTGTACATAATACTACTATTTCCTTCTTTTGTATTACTGAGTACTGTACTGTTCCTTTGCTGCTGTTAACAATGTGAATTTCTAATAAAGGACTAATAAAGGATTAACAAACCTTCCTGTCTACCTACCAACCTACCTGTCAACCAACCAACCAACCAACCAACCAACTAACTAACCAACCAACCAACCAACCAAACAAATAACCAACCAACCAATCAACCATCCAACCAACCAACCAAACAACCAGCCAATCAACCAACCAACCAACCATTCAAACAACCAACCATTCAAACAACTAACCAACCAAACAACCAGCCAATCAACCAACCAACCAACCAACCAACCAATCAACCATCCAACCATCCAACCAGTCAAACAACCAACCAATCAAACAACCAGCCAATCAAACAACCAGCCAATCAACCAACCAACCATTCAAACAACCAACCAACCAACCAACCAGCCAATCAACCAACCAACCAAACAACTATGCTAATAGTTAAATTTAACTCTTTCCAAAGCTCTCCTCATTGAAGTCTACTTCTATTTGTAGTTCTTCTTCCAGCTTATTTGCAATACTTCTTAAAATATGTAGTGTTTTTACATTAAAAGCACACTTTTTCTCAATCTCAAATCTCAAATAATTAGAATATTTCATTGAGAGTTAAATTAAAGACATTAAAATGACACTTTTTGACTCATGCAAATAAAATATGTCCTTTACATTGTCTGAAATGTCATAGTCAGTGGGACAACAGGAACAATCCATTTACACATTACATGTATTATCATTACAATTTCTTATAAGATTTGCCAAAATGGCTGCACTGGACTTTGTGACTTGGGTGAAATCAGCCATCGGTAGGTCATTTATGAACTGTTTTTAGACCATATGGGGCAACTGATTGCCCCAATCCGGCTCTGTTTAAAATCCATTCCCATCGCCATTTCTGTCATTTCTCTCAGCCTCGCCACAAACACATAGCAGCCACTTGATATGTTTGCATGGGGATTTAGGGATGAACATTAGCGTGTTTTCAGAGTGAACATCTGGTGGGGGTAAAAGGTTACAGTAGGGATCCCAGCCCTTCACAGAATTCCTTCCATCAGATAAATCACCAACAAGTCACTGTGAACTGGGGGAGGATGGGGAGAGGGGGTATTAACTCAATCCTGCCTGAGCACCAGGCCCTCCGTCAAACCACCTCTACGGCAGCACAGAGACGCCCATTCATTCATTCGCTACCTGTCGTTGTCCGCTGCTTTTTGCCTGTGTCTTTCTCTCTTGCACGCTGGTGTTCTTAGTAGTCGGGAGAAAGTACAAGAAAGTATGTTCAGACATGTCAGAAGAAGTGTTCTCCATTTGTTAATGATGCAGCTGACCAGTGGTTCTCCACTTCAGAGGACAAAGCTAGACCCTTGCAGTTAGGCTGCTGGACCTAATGGTGGAACGCTAATGTGGGTGAACACTTGCCATCAGGACAGTGCACGGCACCTAGGGAACACTGTCATTATGGAGGGACAGCTACATGAGGCATCGATGACTCAGACACATGTCAGGAGCTGTAAGCCTTACAAGTTGGCGCTGTGGTGGACTGTCACACAAAATGCTGTCAGAGCCGCCATAACAAACAAGGTCTTACAGTGTCGTCTACATGCTTAATCTTCTTTAGCAAAGAACCAAGGCAACTTAAAGAACCATAGCAGCAGTAGTGCTATTCCTTTACTAATCCTGTAAAAAACTGTGACAAAATGTGTCCAAATGTTTATGGACAAATGCACATACATCTTGTCTAGTCCCTGCCAATAAAATAAGACTAAACATGAGCCTATTGGCATCAGGCATAGGCTAGCCCCCCAGCATTCAGCTGTCAAACTGTGTACTATGGAATGATGGTGCTCTATCCAATACGTTTTTTGGAGAAGTTGGGAAGTTAAGGATAATGTGAGGTGGTGATCATACAAAATTTTGACCTCTGAATGCAATCAAATTCTCACAGCCATGTTCCAAAATTTGGTACAAAGCAATCCCTGGACTGTAGTGTTGCAGTTTCTTTAGTGTAGTGGTTACGTTCACCACATGTGAAAAGTATCCTCAGTTTGAAACTGGGCAGAAGCATTTGTGGGGCACCATAGATCACAACCATGGTGGATATAAAGACACTGATACCCAGTATGAACCATTAGCCAGCTCAGAGGAAAGGCAGGAAGGAACAAACAGACAATGGTAAACAGAGATGTTGGTGGAGGTAGGGAGGTGCTTGGATGCAAGGAAAGAATGAGAGCATTTACACTTGTAATCAGCAAGAAGGAGTCTCACTGACGCAAAGCCCACATAAGAGGAAGGAAGTGGAGAAGTCAGGACAGAGGAGCTGTCAAGTACTTCCTAGTCATTGAAGGGTGTGAAGTGTGCCCTGCATGCCACCCCACAGCTTCCCTGCTTCCAAGTGAGTCACGTCAAGGCCCAGAAGTGACAATTCTTACTGGTCTACAAGACTTCAGACTTCCTGGTTCTTTGGTAGTAAGGTCGTCATCTAGACAATAGTCCATTAGGCATGTTATTGGTATCTGTTAGCTGATATACCAGAGACTGAGTGTGTTGGCTGCCCAGCAGTGATGTATCACCAGCTGTCCTTTGAGCACATAAAGATGAGAATAATTGTAACTTCAAATTCAAAAGTATTTCACTTAAGAACAATGCATGCATAGCAAAAGTTAGACTTCACACAGTGCTACGTCACACTGTCACCTGACATCTCAACCAATCAGCAATCACCACCTATCTTCCAACTAACCCTAATTTTTCCTTCCAGTTTGGCCCTGTTGTCCAGAGTTAGGCTCCACCCATATGCTAGATAATGTATATTGGGCCTACCAGGAAGCTCATTTACCCCAAAAATATTTGATATATTACATGTTATTGTGCATGTTTAGCACAGACAGGCTTAAAATACGTAGATATTCATTATTTTAAATATGAAAATAGAATTTCCACCACGGGTGGCTCTACTGGCCAGCCACCATTGTCACTAACCAGTAAGTGTTATGGTTTTGAGCTCCGTCTTCCTGGCAGAATTATTATGAACATTATTTAAGAACCTTTGCTAAAGAAAACATTTATGAATCTGGTCTGGCACCTTCTCCTCATCACAACTGTTGTACAGTATATCTGTCCTGAGATCAGGATCTCAGTAGAAATGATGACACAGAGATGACAACCACATCAGACAGAGGCAGACTGATGATATTGCTTCTGGCGACATCTGTACATTGCAATTAGCCAGAGGGTTTATGTAAAGGAATAATAACACTGTAAACAGCACTTTAGATCAAGAACAATAGGAGCTATGTCCTCCTATGTCTAAAGAGGCTCATCTAATGATCATTTCATGTGTGTTCTGTTATTTACATGTGGTTTTATAACTGTTTATTTGTCTGTGGCATCACTTTAAATACTGTTATTGAGTAACCAGGATGTAGGAAATATTTTCACATCATAATAAAATCAATTTATGAGTTTTTATGCCACAAAGGTTTGCATGCTGTTGCTCTGTTGGTGCCATACTGCAATACATTTCAGACAATAACCTGCCAGTAACAGACTCACAGAGGGGCACAACCTTAACCTTTACTGGGAAGAGGAAACATGATAATATCTATGGATTTAACATTACATTACCCCTGTCCTAAAGCCCTTACACTGGCTGCACTCCTGACAAAAGCGGTTCTTCAAGGGATCTTTGGTAAATGCACTGGTTCTGTATAGAACCATGAACACTCAAATAATCCTCTGAATACCTAAAGGGTTCTTTGTATATTCACATTTTAAATTATCACATAGTGTGCTTAGTTTTAAATTACATATAACACTACAACAGTCTTATTATTATTATTATTATTATTATTATTATTATTATTAATAATAATAATAATAATAATAATAATAATAATAATAATAATAATAATAAATATTTTAATAAGTCATGTTCTGCATGGACAAATGTCATTTTGATGTTTTGACTTCAATAGTTTATAAGAATTAGCTCAATAAAGGCATTTTTTTTATTTAGAAAAGGGCAAAATACATTTGTATAAAACAAAACATTGTTCTTTATAGAATCACAATGGTTCTATAGAGAACCCTTAATTCTCTCAAAAATGATTATTCAAGGGATCTTTAGTAAAGAAAATGGTTCTATATAGAACCATGAACACTCAAATAACCCAAATGATTCTTTTTTATGGTGAAAAGGTTCTTCAGATTGATGTTACAGATGGTTGTATATAGAACCTTTTAGAAAATGGTTCTATATAGCACAGAGAATGATTCTACTGTAGTTATGATGTCAAGGTGGTAATATTAGAGGAACCCGATTTGGTAGAACCATCTACAGCACATTCCTAATCAATCTGAAGAACCCTTTCATCATGCAAAGAACACTTTGGGTTCTTTAAGTGTTCATGGATCTATGTATAATCATCTTCTTTATTAAAGAACTCTTGAAGAACCTTCTCTTTTAAGTGTACCTGTTTGTTATATTAACTTAAAAAATATTTGATTAGTTGGTAACACTTTATAATAACTTTCATTAATAGCTCATTAACTAATGATTAATAACTATGAACAAATCATTAGTTCATTAGAATTTCATTAACAAATGAATGGTTTGTTAATATTTGCAAAAATGAATACAATCATTAGTAACTACGTGAACTGTCATTTATAAACATTTGTTCATGTTCAAATTCTCATGAACTAATGATTTGTTCACAGTTATTAATCATTAGTTAATGAGCTATTAATGAAATTTATTATAAAGTGTTACTGATTAGTTTATAAATGAGGAAGGTCCCTCAGTGACTGTTTCAGTAGGACAGGACAATTTTGGTGATGCTGTTTTAGGCACTAAGTTCCAAAACCGCTGGAATAGCCTCCCAGTAGAGCTGAGAATATTAATATATTTAAATACAAATTAAAATTTGGAAATGATTTAGTCTGACTTTTATGTAGTGTTTTATAAGCATTTCATGGTTTAATAGTTTAATACCTTTACTTTATATATATATATATATATATATATATATATATATATATATATATATATATATATATAATTGTATTACTTTAATTTTTTACTGATCCATTTTATTGTTTGTATTTTACTGTTTAAATCGCTATTTTTTATATCATCTGCTTTTATTATTTATTCTCATTTTGCTGAGATTTAAAGCACTTAAATTTTCAATCTGTATTTGTATTAAAAGTTCTGTGTTAATAAAGTCCTGATTGACTGATTGATTGATTGGTTGGTTGCTCTTGCTCACAAGCAATTTTATAAGCATGTAGGTTTGTAATAGCAGATAAACTGAAACTGTTTTTGTTGGGAATCAACCATCCATGGACTTCCTGAATGTTTGTGTCTGAGCTCAAGTGCAATGTTGTTGATAAAAAGAGTCAAATGAAGGTGACAAGAAGAGGCATCTGAAACAGTAAGCGTGGTATGTGCTTGCTGGGACTTTTAGTTGAAGTGCTGATGGACATCCAGGCCTTCGTTTCCCTTACAACGATGCCCGTGTCCACTGAGATGAATGAGGTAATAAGGCCCCTGCCAGGAGTTATGCCTGACCCACTGAGCTGACGACACGCAGCACAAGTGGGACCCTGTGGGACTGATAGCTCAATCTGCTGCCCCTATCCCTCCTCCCCACCAAGACCTCCAGCCCAAGGCTTAACGTACAAATCCTGGCCTGCTGAGAGGAAATCAAAGCCAGTGGTGTTGCCCCCTCCTTCCAGCTTTCACTTAAGAAGGCCAGTTGCTTGACTTCTTGCTGCCTGTTGAGCTGGCAGATTGAATTCTGGGTCTTGTACCCATCTTATTTAGATGCATACCTCAAAATCAAGAATCAAAGTCTATTCCTTGATGGAGTGGTCACTTCTTGCCTAGCTGTGCACCTCAGTACCAGGCGTTTACCCAATATGTGATGCATGATAGCCTAAAATTAGTCTCAAATTCGTGGATGGGGCACAGAAAGAAGCTATAAGGCATATCACAGCCTGATGAATGGCATTCCTCACTTCCAGGCCAGGGGCCACCACTAGCTGCCATGTCTGGAATGGCTGAGGCTGGCGACATGGGCCAGAGTGTGACGGAGAGGCCAAAAACAGATGGGAGTGGTCTGACAAATTACTCCCATCCCTGCCCTGCAGCTCTCAGAGGGACCCCCAGGGCTTAGACTGTAGACTTTCTCCGAGCAGGGCCATTTATTTTGGGTGTCATTAGCCAATCAATCACCAGACGGTGGCTTTGAGACTGCAGCCCAAAACATGTGAAGGGGGCAGCATTTCAGACTGAAGCGAGGATTAACAGTCAGCATGGACACTCCTTGAGAGTTCTAATAAGCCTGTGTCGTACCACACTCCATCCCTGCTCTAGATGTTGGGTTTCTGGACTCTTTGGCTGCCAAGTTGTTTGGTACTGTCATTCACAAGGAAGTGCTAGCTTGTTGCTTGGTTGAGCAATGGCTTGTATTCAGAGCAGACTGGTTTATTTTCTCCTGTCATGCAAAGGGAATAGAAATTGACTGATAGCTCTGCATTGCTTGCTTTGCACATTATGCCGGGGTGGAGGCTTTCCATTTGTGGCCATGTTAAAGATGAGCAACACAAAGAGGGAGCTAACACATCAGAGCCACTGACTGACAGTGACAAGCTGCAGACTTTAGCGGCCACGGCTCCCACTTAATGCGACACAACGCAGTGTGCAAACGTCAGACTCACAGGGTCCTTTTTATCTATCTGGTAAAAAAAAGATAAATATTATGTGTAAAGGTATAAAGCATTAATGCATCTGGTATAAAAGAAATAATCTACAGTACCAAACACAGGTCTGATTCAAAACCAATTTCAGGTTCCAAGAAACAACAACAAGCACAAAATTATTTGAGGTGGAAATGAGAAAGGGTTCTATATAGTACCAAAGAAAAAGGTTTCTTTGGCTCTAAACAATATTACACTCTTAAAAGAGATCTACAATGGCTCTTTAGTAAAGAAAATATTTCTCTATAAATCCAAATGATCAGATTAATGAGGAAAGTACTGTAGAGGGTTCTAGGGTTTCTCTATTAATGCAACCATAGAACCATTTTCAAAAAGGTTCTTTATAGAACCATCTATAACTCATTCCTCATCAACCTGAAGAAGCCTTTCACCATGCAAAGAACTTTTATCCATGAGAAGGGTTATTTGAGTGTTTATGGTTCTATATTATGTAGAAACATTTTATTGAAAGAAAGCTAAGAAAGCTTGTAGAACCCTCTGTTTAAGAATGTAGGCAAGAAAATCTATGAGAATGTCTTTAGACTGGTTTAATGATAAATATGCGTTAAAGATGCCTCTTTGATGGAATATTATGGTATGTTAGTACCAGGTGAATAAAAGAGCATTTCCTTCATGTGCAGTTCTGGATTTGACCTTTACCAAGAACCTTTGAAAAAAATGAAGAGTGAAGAAACAGATCAGCGTCTAGAAATTAGAAACATTTATTTGAGTTGTGAGAATGTTCATTTGACTTTGTCACATTGACATTACAGACTAACCACCAGCTAAAGATGAAGATTTCAGCATTTCTTGCTTCTGAATACACATGGAATGTAAGTTAAACTGTAGAAAACATGTTGATTAACTTCAAAACTGACAAACATGTTAAACTGAATGGAAACACCCAAAAGTCCTGCTGGACATTTAAAAACAAGTTGGATGACGTGTCGGGTACACAACAATCAAGTTATCTGTGATGACAACTGCTGAGAATGCCTTGCTTATAAAGACCATGGCCTGTTCTTCAGATTCTCCAAAGCTAGGCTCCAGGGTCTTAAACCTTTAAACTTTTTAAATTGGCCACTAAATATGAACCATTCATCAGCATAATACTGCACAGTCTAATCAGAATATTATGACCACCTACACTTTTAAAAAAGGTGTTCTTCAAGAGTTCTTTGGTAAAGTCACCAGTTCTATATAGAACCATGAACATTCAAAGAACCTGAAAGCCTAAAAGGTTTACAGGTCAGGAAAAGGTTCTGTGTATGTACATTATTCACATAATGGAAAAATAACACCTTGATGCAGTGACTGAAGGTTTAAATTGTTTTTAAATGAGTTGAATAAACTGAATAAATACACTGATAAAAGAGATGGTTCTTCAAAGGTTTTTAGTAAAAAGAATTGTTCTATATAGAACCATGAGCACTCAAAGAACCCAAAGGGTTTTTGGCATGATAAAAGGGTTCTTCAGATTGATAAGGAATGTACTGTAAAGGTTCCTCTATTAATACATAATGGATATCATAACTACAGCAGAACTTTTTGGTGGCTATATAGAACCATTTTCAAAAAAGCTCTGTATAGAACCAACTACAACACATTCATCATCAATCTGAAAAACCACTTCACCATGGAAAGGACCCTTTATCCACGAGAAAGGTTCTTTGAGTGCTCATGATTCTATATAGAACCATTTTCTTTGCTAAAGAACCCTTAAAGAACCATCTTTTTTAAGAGTGTAGTTATTTGTTAGTATAATATGGTCACCAGTCATTCTGTGATGTGAGCATTGCAACACAACTTTACACTTTTTACATTTAGAAACATTTGGACAAAACAAAACAATGTTCTTTACAGCACCATAAAGGTTCTATATAGAACCATTTTCATATGATTCTATATAGAACCCTCTAAAATGGTTTTATATAGTACCAAAAAAGGTTCCACTATTGTTATGAGCTAAAGAGCTTAAAGCTTTTTTGGTACTATATAGAGCTAAGAGTCTACCAGGATCCTGGTGAACTTCTACCGCTGTACCATTGAGAGCATACTTACTAACTGCATCTCTGTATGGTACAGCAGTTGCTGCGCTGCAGACCACAAAGCACTCCAGCGGGTAGTAAAAACACCACAGCGCATCATAGGCACAGAGTTACCCACCATCGAGGACATTCATCACAAGCGCTGCCTGGGTAGGGCAAGAAACATTATCAAGGACGTTACCCACCTGAATCATGGACTTTTCAGTCTATTGCCATCTGGCAGGCGTTACAGGAGCCTCCGCTCCCGCACCAGCAGGCTTAGGAAAAGCTTCTTTCCTGAAGCGGTTATCCTGATGAATGCTACACTGTCACTTTAAAAAAAAAAAAAAAAAAAAAAAAAAAAAACCTT
The DNA here is from genome assembly GCA_036984385.1 of Crenuchus spilurus. NCBI lineage: Eukaryota > Metazoa > Chordata > Actinopteri > Characiformes > Crenuchidae > Crenuchus > Crenuchus spilurus. Next base: position 40,742 of record BRDA01021025.1, read on the forward strand.
TGCACAACTCTTCTCTGCACCTTATGTAACATAAGTATTTATATAAGTATTTATATAATCAACATTTGCATTGCTGCTACCAGTATTATACTATATATTCATATTCTCATTACACACTCACATCACTTGTACACATGTATATAACATATTTATATTGTATATATGATTACACTCACCACTATACTATGCACTGGTCACTGTTACTTCTGCACTTTATGTATTGCACTTCTGGTTGGATGCTAACTGCATTTCATTGGCCCTGTACTTGTACTCTGCACAATGACAATAAAGTTGAATCTAATCTAATCTAATCTAATCTAATCACTCAGTGGTGATGACCAACACTTTCCTCTGTGCTCCTGTACTTTGGTCCACTGTGGTGTGTTGATTGCTCTGTATCACTCACTAGAGTTATCCTTCCTTGTGGGGCATCACTGTTATATCGTTGGGAGGCGCTCAATCTACGAGATGACCATTCTCATTTACGGTGGCTGTAGAACATCTCACAAACATTTTCAAGATAATCCAACTTTCACCTGGTACCCTGTTATCATGCACTCTTGGTCACATCCTTTGCTTATAATGATGGTTTTACACTCTGGTACATCTGTCTGGTTATACATAATCTGTGACATCTCAGAGCATTCAACTTAGAGTGGTTATAATATTCTGATATGATTGGCTGCAATATGAGTAGATATATTGTCATTTATACTCAATTTATACCAAAACAACTGGACGACAGATTAAAGATATATTTTTTTCTGAGCATATATCCATCCAAGTGAAGCTGAGAATTATGTTGAAAGAGGAGCAGCTGCATCTTGACAGTGTCCCTATTAGTCGCCATAAGTGATGATTGTGCTAGGCAGAGAGAGAGAGAGAGAGAGAGAGAGAGAGAGAGAGAGAGAGAGAGAGAGAGAGAGAGAGAATAACTGAAAACGCTGATGAATGTAGCTGAAACAGGAGATATTTTGGCACAGCTGGGGTTAAATCGAGATGGCTTCAATCAAGATGGAAAGCGATGGCTAGGGAGGATGGTAGGACTGTTGCGTCAGAAGAGGGGGAGTCAGATGGATAGTCAATGAAGTAGTTAATCATTTTCTCCTGGCGGTTATGGATCTAATATGTGCTAAAAGGCCTCAGAAAAATGAAAGCGCTCAGGGATCAAAGGCAAGTGTGCCAGTGAGATGAGACAGGCAGTGCTGAGTGATGGAAAACAGGTTAGATACACGGCAAGAAATATGAAGACAAAAGTCAGGTCAACTTCAAATTTTCTGCCAGCCTTCTGCTTACATTTTTTTAGGTTAAAATTCAAGTTAATTTATTCAACAATAAATAAAATAACTGCACTACATTTCAGGTGAACTACAGCTTTATATACACTATTAAATAAGGTGGTTCTTCAAGGGTTGTATGCTTCTATATAGAACTATGAACACTTAAATGACCCAAAGGTTTCTTAGCATGATGAAACAGTTCTTCAGATAGATGAGGAATGTGCATTTTCATAAAGGTTCTGTATAGAACCACCTGTAACACTTTTCTTAGCAATCTGAGGAACCCTTTCACCATAAAAAGAAACCCTTATCCACGAGAAAGGTTCTTTGAGTGTTCATGGTTCTGAGCCATGGCGTTGCATAAGGCTCAGGCTATAAACACCTACAGGTTCTGTTGTGGAAATTGGCACACAGCAGATGTTAAGGACTGGCAAAAAGGACTGTGATAAACATCGTAGTGTGAAGGAAGTAGCTGAATTTGCAGGTGTATGGAAGCCTACAGGTCTGTATTGCCTAGAATAATTCAGAAATGTTATGGATTTCCACTTTAATGAGGCATAATGGGGTATTTAACATACCTGGTACTGTCCATCCATCCACCCAGGGCATGGGGGCATCAGCCCAAGCACAGTGAACCAGACATCCTTCTCCCCAGCCACCTAATATGGGAGGATTCCAAGGTGTTTCCAGGCCAGCTGAGAGATATAATCTCTCCAGTGTGCCCTGGGTGTTCCCCAAGGTCTCCTCCCAGTTGGACATGCCCGCATCACTTCACCAAGGCACTGAAATGTCTGAACTCCTCACCTTATCTCTAAGGGAGAGCCCAGACATCATGCAGAGGAAGCTCATCTCGTTCTTTCCAGGTACTGGACAAATAGTACTGGACTGCAATGATAACTTTGGAATGGGTAAACCATCACACTGACATTTGTTTAAAACTATTTGCTATAAACATTTTTTTGTAAAAACTATTATTTACTATCCTGACATGTGCATTTTAATGTCTTCTAAGTCCACTTATTCCTGTCCTCACCTGTGTCACATGTGCCTTGCAGTGCCCTCAAACACCATGCCTACCCTGGCCTGGCATTTTCTAACCTCTGGCAGCAAAGATCAACCTCCTCCTCCATTCCTCAGGACACCTGTCACTCACCTGTCTTCTCCTTCATCAGGCTCTGATGGTCTACAGCCTGTGCCCCCATAGATGCTTTAGATCATCAGAGCGAGAGGTGCCTGACTGCCCTTGTTTCCTGGATGTGTGTGTGACACATTTGTAGGTGTTGACTGACAAGCAGTTGATGTGGCACAGGTAGACTAGAGCGCACATGTATATCCTAAAGGCGCATCTGGAATGGCTTAACATAATGTGCCCACATGCTTGTCCATTGGCATGTTTGAGTTTTCTTGACTTTGTCCTGAAAATCATAATGGGTCGGGTTTCCCCAGACCCAGATTAACCCTAATCCTAGACTGCAACAACTATTCAATGTTGATTCTCCATTGACACTGCAGTGTAATCTAAGATTAGGCTTAAACCAGCCAATATACTGTCAGAAAATGAGGTGCTACATAGGCACATTATTGTCTCTCCAGGGTATAATCAACTTTCCAATCCTTAAATGTTCACTCAAATGTTCATTTTTCCAAAAGGAAAGGAATATTTGTATCCTAACCTTTAAACAGTAAAATAAATTACACTCTGGAGTCCAGACAGGGTGTGTAAAGTCAATGCATCTTAAAATAAATTAATACCAGCAAGTCGAGAATCATTATGTTTCTTAACTCAAGATGCAAATCACTAGCGGAGTGATAATTTTTTGTTACGTTGCAACTATAAATGAACTGAAGTAACACATTGAAGCCTGCTCAGCAGTTATTATGTAGACAGTGAACTAGTACAGAAAGTGTTGCCAAGTTATTGTGGCCAACAGATATTTTAATATCACTGAAGTGGAGATCATTTTTGACCTTTATATATACTCATTCTTTATTTATGGTGCATGAAGGTTTGTGATCCGTAGAGTTTACTAAATATAAATAGTAAATCTAAGCAACTAAAGACCTCTCTCACATTTAGTGATAGTAATGTTCATGAGTCCATCTTTAGGACAACACTGAACAACATTAGTGTGCATGGTAGGGTTACATAAAAACTGCTGCTCTCCAAAAACAACATGCAATCCATCTGCAGTTTGCTAAAGATCACATGGACAAGCCAGAAGGCTATTTGTTGATATGGATAAGGCTAAACTTTAGTTTCTATGAAAACCATTGTTTCAGAAATTAAGAACATTGTCCAGATTAAGAACATAATCCCATCTGTGAAAAATGGTGGTGGTAGTATCACAGTTTGTGCCTGTTTTCCTGCATCAGGACCAGGATGTTTTGCCATAAGAGATGCTGAATTAATGCAAAAAAGTCTTAATCCATACTGAGAAACCTTTAGTGTTATGTTTAGACAGATCCACTGTTTTAAAATCTGTTCTAAGAGTTCCTCTAGAACTAAACTAGGAATAAACAAGCACTGTTCACAGAAAAGCAGTGCTATCTGCTCTCCTGAGCATTCATTCAAAAGGGCAAAATGTTCATTATAGCATGGTATTGCCATCTCTGCGCTTCAGACTATTATGAGTGCTGTCTCAAATATTGGGCAAATAAAGATCAGCAGAAGGATGGCAGCACTGCGGGCATGCGCTGTGCAAACGGTCTGGTGACTGAGGCTAGACTCAGACTTCTTCACGGATTTGTAGAAAATTTGAGGAGACAAAGAGAGAGAGAGAAAGAATTTGTGCATGAAGCCTCTGGCCACTGCCCCAACTCTCGCCGAATCAGTCTGGCTTTATTGCCACGTGGCATATGGTCCGAGACAAACTGTCAGCCCTGGACTTTGCAAATGCCTCACTGCTGTGGGGGCAACAAAGGGAGAGGCACGTTCCTTTTCTTTGCAGCTGGCATCGCACTGACTTAGCGCTGATTGCAGAGAGCACTGGGGTGGTTGCGGCTCGTGTGCGTCTTGTACAAGGAGGGGGGGAGGTTGATGGGGGTTTGGAGGTGCAGGTCAGTGCATTGCTGTGGGGGACAGCATGGCCAGCACTGTGCAGCTGTGGCAAATTGATCAAATTGTGGAAAGCTAGACTTTGGGCCAATTATATGGGTCATGTCAGCGTCCCTCTGGTCTCTGTCGGTCAGTTGCAGGGGAAGGGGGGGTCATCAGTGTGTATGTGTGTGTGTGTGTCCTTTGCAAGTTTGTGTGTTTTTAGCTGTGTGCTTATAGCAGTTCCCGCAAATGTAGAGCACAAACAAAGAGAGCAATTGTTTTTTTTTTCAGCAAACTGACATCTCTCTTGGTCTGGCACAGACAGTACCGGACATGCAATAGTATCTTAATGACTATTTACTTGTAATGACAGTTAGTATTTGGCTCTTTTTTAAAGAATACTTTAATTTTCAACACAAACTGGTGCATCTGTACCTTACATTTGCCTACAAGAGCCCTTCAATGCTTAGTAAATGCACAGAAAAGACTAATGGACTCATAATAAACTTAGAAACCAAAAGACAGTTACTGAATCAGTGCTTTTAATCAGGATTTCTGTGCTTTTTGAAGTAGAGGAGGCTCATTGTCACGCATGTCTTGTATATTGTAATAACTGAATGCTAAAGATGCAACAGATAAGAGATAAAGTTTGATACTAATCATTATGTGATGACACTGGATGGTAATGTTTTCTATGACAGTGAAGAAGGTGACTGGAAACACTCGTTAATAACAGTTTTACAATTTATAATCATTTTCTACCTTAATTACTTAAAAATGAACAGAAACATGTGGTCTTAAATCTGTCCTCTCTCTCTCTAGAGACCTCACAGGTGTTCAAACTGTTCAGGTTCTGCTTTACTGTGTTATGGTCAGAAGACCAGATCTGCTGGAGACACCAGAGCTGAACTACAAGTTGTTAACTTGACTCAGTAATGTAGTAATACTGATAGACATTAACCAATGGTGTTCTACTTCATTTACATATAATCTGCATCAAAGTGTAACAGAGTTGGAGAGGGAATTCCTAAGTGTGATCTCAACCCCTCACCTTATTCTCTCTCTCTCTCTCTCTCTCTCTCATTCCCTTGCTTTCTATCTCTTCTCTCTCTCTCGTCATCATTCTTTCTCTCTCTCTTCCTGTTTTTTCTCACTCTCTACCTTTCTTTCTCTCTCTCTTCCTTTCTCTTTCTCTTGCTCTCTCACCTTGCTCTCTGTCTCTCTCTTCTTTCTTTCTTTCTTTCTTTCTTTCTTTCTTTCTTTCTTTCTCTGGGTTGTGAATGTGTTAACCTGTGGGCATCTCTCACTATATTTAGTTTTTTGTTTACTTTTAAATGGCTGTAAGACTGAAACTTTGAAAGTTTTATATCTTTTTACATTTTAAACTCTCATCTTTTCACCTTTTGAATTTCTCATATAGGTTCAAACTTTATTATAATCATGTTGGGGTAAAAAGAGCCCAACTGCAAGATTGGGGTAGATAGTTATTTGGGTGAAGTCTATGAGTGAAACAATACACTGCCCTGTCATTGTCCTCTCACATCATTAGTAAAGTCTTCTTCAGTACTGACTCGACCGCTGTCCACATCTTTGCCCTCAGAGACCCCACAATACCCCCGTCAGAGGCAGTAAACACCAGACTTTGCAGACTAGATATTATAAGTTCTACATATGAATATGTTTATTAACTCTTTCCAAAGTGCAGACCCACTGTGCTGTGTGTGCTCTCTAGTTAGTATTGTCCCACACGTGGGAATCAAATTCCACTTTAAAATGTTCAGGTTTGAATATTTACTCAACAGTAAACAATAGTTCAAATCTGATTAGAGTTCTCTGTGTACGGTGCTGCCAAACACTTCTCTACTATAGGACTATATACTCAGTATCAGCACCTTTTAGTAATAACTGCTCTGATCCAATTTCAAACTGGAATGCAATGATAGCTAGAACCAGTATGTAATTTTCCAGTGTTGCAGTGCAAGATCAACATTGAAGAAGAAACATGATCTCTTTGATGGGCATACACTTACAGCATGTATAAAGGGCATTTCTACTACTTTGACAATTACCTCACGTTTGCTGTAATATTATTAACTGTGAGATGTACCACTAACAAGTGTTATCTTCTTTGTCATTTCCACAATGCAGTCAGTTCACAATAATGTAGTTTAGCTTAGTATGTTTTTATATGGTTAAAAATGGAAAATTGGTCAAACTGAGAAGTCAAGAAAAAGTACCATTTTATTAAAATATATCGAGAAAAAAAAAAGTAAAGCATGCTTGACGGATGATATGTAAGCCAGAACTTACTTGTTTGTCTTTAATGTTATTTGTGTGATCCTTGTTTGAAAAATAAATTAGCAATTAGCTGTTAGAAATGATACCACAATTACTTCTGACCCTGCAATCTGATTGACTGAAAGATGTTCTATTAGTGCTGATATACATCACTCTGACCGAAGCTCTGTGATTGACTGTAAATGCAGAGAAACAGTTAATACAGTAAAATAACTGAACTTTTAATGAATTTACAACTCAATTTAAAGTTAAAGAATTCAGTTTTAGTACCATCAAAAACAATGAAATGAATCCACTTCTAATCCAAGAGCTGAACTTATCAGTGATATGAATGAACTGATCAGCTGTGAGTGATGTTTAATGACAAACACAGTTTACACCAACAAACAACATCATTAACATCAGTATATCTGTCATTCTACTATTATGACTGGTGTACAGTCTGATGATGATGGAGTGGAATGTCTAATAGAGAAACTACTTTACCTCATGGAAGATTTTTTTCTGTCCTCTTTATCTTGAAATCTAACAATAAACAGTGATAACAGAACTGTGGTATAATCACAATAATACACTTAAAGGTGGTGCTATAATGTGACATATTGCATCTACGACTGCAGCACACCTGTGCCAATATCTTATAGCACAACTGAAGAGGAGTTGACAGCAGCATTAACAAATCCATGTTGGAAATAACTGTAATTAATAAATTCACACTTGAAACTCACAAATGTAAAAAATCAGACTGTCAATAACAATCATTCATTGATTAAATTATGTAATTACAATTGAACAGTATAGCCACACGGCTAAAGTTAGTTAACTGCCCTTACAGAGAAAAATCAAGGCTGGTTGCTGGTAGGTGTATACTGCTTCTCTAGGGACTTTGCACTGTGAGCTGTAATTATGAATGCACCGTGTGTGGGCTGTGTCACCACTCACCATCCCACAGTGACAGGTCAGTGCTCCACTCGCAGATCAAACACCAGTGGCGGCCAGAGTGAATAAAACCTAACCCCGAGACCTCTGTGTAGCACCAGGTTGTAGATCATGCAATAAAATGCATCTGCAACCTTTTTGTTCACAACATGCCTCTGGAGAGAAGTCACTTTCTCAGTCCTGCTCTAATATATATATGACATTCCGACATGACTTTATTATTTTAAATAATCAAAATTTTAATCAGTCATGATTACATTTCCTCACTGTACCTTTAAGACATCTGTGCATGACCTGCCTGGTATGGTGCCTAAAACCAGTTGAACCTCTTAAAGAGCAAATAACTCGTCGTTTGGTGAATATCATATAATCGTCGTTTCTCGTTCTTTTTATAACAAATAATAATTTCATGCCGTCGGATGACGATTAGTCTACCTTATAATTGTAAAAAAAAGGAATTTTGTAGGCCATTCCGACAGCTTCCGAAAACATAATAGAGCCAATTCTCTCAGACACAAAAACGAGGCTCAGTTGTGTATGACGTCAGCAAAGGGAGTCCAAAGCTACAGTCTCACCAACTCACTGTCAAAATGCATAGCGGTAGCAGCTTGAGCTCGTCGGATTTCAGCGATTTTGACTTTGAATCTGAGGATGACCAAAGACTAGAGTACTCTCATTATATATAGACTCATATAACAGACAAAATGCTGGTCCCCACTAGTATTTTATAGAAAATGCAATGATTACGGTATATCAGGGATACTCATTGCGCGGCTCGCCGTGCTTTATTGGTGGCTTTCGTGACCGGTTATGAAAGTAAGGCAGCACAGCCAAAGTATTTTTAAAGCATGTTACAGAGACATATACTGTAATGCGCTCTACATTCCAAGCACTTTCCCTCTCATTTTGCTTCAAATAAAGTTGGTTCAAAATAGGGGATACTGTGGAATCTGGCAACACAGGCACTGTTTCCAACAGCAGGCTGCATGGGACAGCAGAGCACAGTTGCCAAGTTCACGGTTTAACACTTATAAAAGAACTAATAAAATACTAATGTTGCCATATTATTAATGACTTTAAGATAAACAGCAATACTGATAATAAATATCTTATAAACAAAATACTAAGTCGTACACTACACAGTTGTTTTGCCATTCGCTTCAAACATGTGACACATATATTCTGGGTTAAGCTTCTAAAGGGTGGGTTTTAGACTGTGAAATGTTGTCTACTGGCTAGGAATTGCTAAAATTTTGATTCAACAGGCACTTTATAAAATAAACATTCCAGAATTACAATAGATAGCAAAGGAACTTAAGCATATCGGGATCAAAATGCTTTCATTATAATAAATAAATGATTTTTCAATTACTGAGACCCCATACCTGATCCTGAAACCGGTTTCCTCTTGACAACTTTGGATGGATTTGCATGGAATTTCAAAGCAATCGTCTTTGAAGTGGCTGGAACAAATAACTGCACCCAAACCTGGCTCGTGGAAATCCCCTCTGGTTTGCTGGACAAAGCGGATCCATGCACGTCTAAGAGTATCATCCTTTGGAAATGCATACGTTGAAATTCCCAACGATCTATCGGCAACATTCTTGCAGTCTCCAACTACACAATAGTTCGGCATTTCGTATTGTTTACAGTACAATACACTACCAACGTTGGCTGGTGTCTCCCTCTGCTGACGTCATCACCGACGATTTCCGAAAGTTGCCGAGCGCACAATTGGAACTTCCGGTTCATAGCAGACAAATGGTCAAAATTCACTTTTTCTAAAAATCCATGGATTTTAATTTCACTTTGTCGACAGATATATG
>BRDA01021030.1:0-10872 GCA_036984385.1 Crenuchus spilurus
GGGTATTTCCCCCCTTTGAATGAAAAATTCACACTGTATGTGTGAAACTCGAAAGCTGTGGACACTGTCATTCTTCATCTTTTGAACAAAAAAAAAGAGAGAGAGAAAAGTTTCTTTTTTTATTTCTGTTTTTCTTTTGGTGGTGTATGTGGGTGATTCAATATCATCCATAAACCACATCACGTATTTTTATTTCTATTATTTTATTCCCTTTCTTTTTTTGAGTAAGCCTCCTACAAACACTCAAATATTATTGGAAAAAATGTCCATTCAAAGAAATGCCTTGCAAAGTTACACTATTGACCAAATAAGAGTGAACAGCCACTTCAAAGCTGATAGGCACTTTTGATTGATTTAGCCTCTTTTTTTCTCCTCACATCTCCACTCTACATTTGATGGCCCTTAATTTAAACGATGCCCCTACTGCTTCTTGGCCTGAAGTAGACACTTATTTTGACATCTAATTTGGCCCTGCTGCTTATGAAGCCCCTGGATGCCTGACCTGCAGTGTGTGTGTGAGAGAGTGCGCACTGAGGGCAGGATTAGTGAACGAGGGACGCAAACATAGGGGGCATTGTTTGCGAGGCCACTTAAGACCTCTTCATACATGCTAAAGGTCCGGACAATAAAAACAGATGCGCGGGAGGAAAAATGCAGGACTCTAACCCTGCGGTGATGACTAGATCAGCATGCCTTTGTACAATTACCATCACTTTGAATTTTAAATGGCCATTTAAAGGGCAGCAGAGCATCTTGGAAAATTAGACTGGAGCCTAATTAGCACACTCCAACATGACAACCGCTGAGCTTTCAGCCTGGGTGAGCAGCCCAGTCAAGCAAGAGGAAGTGACTGAAGGACTGGAGAGCCCTAGCATGGCACCCTCTCTGCTCATCAGTAGCTTTCTATCTTTCTTGTTGTCTCTCTCTCTCTCTCACACATTCTCCCTCTCTTTTCTCTGAGTCACAAACTCATTCTCTGACAAAGCATATCACTATATGACACTCCTTGAGCAAGCATCTTCTTAAGCCATCAGAGCAACTGTACATATGTAAGTACTTCATAACACATGTATAAATGTTGAAAAACATATTTATAAAGCACAAATTGAGTATGAACAGGTTTTATTTATCATATTCACGATGTCCAAAGAAAAACAGGTATCTCCAAAATGGTATGATCAAAAACGTTCTTCACCTTCAATGTACGTTAACGTAAGACAATTTAATTTAATGCAATTTTGTAGCATGTCTATTAGACCAATCATCGTAAGTGTAAAGGACATCTCATATTATACAGAAAAAAAAAAAAAAAAAATATCAATAGATAGTGATGACATGGGCCTGAAAATAACGAGACAGTCATTCAACACTGTAAAAACAGTAAATGATAAATGTACTGCATAAAATTTAGCAAACATTGTGCACACACAGTGGTTTTGAAGAAGTTGTCCTGTGTGAAAACAAACCGTCAATACCTGAGCGCAATTTCCCACAACATGTGATAAAGACCTTCGGTGGACAGGTACTACTGAACCCACACACAAGTAAATCCTGGTTAGACTGCAGCCAGTTACAATGCTATGACAATCTGGAATAGCTGCAAAGTTGATAAGAAGAAAGAACCTGACCCTGTGACTGCGAAGGACTGACTATATCCCAGTTCTACGTAGGTGCAATGCCAAATTTCAGCTCCTGCCTCTATTTCACTCATTTACTCTGTACTCATTCTGTCAATAGGATCAAAAACTCTGCAATAACAATAGAAAACTCAAAAAGGAAGTGACTGTAGTAGCGCTGACAAGATTTCATCAATATGGGAAGCGTTCTGGGCACTTTGAGAGCCATAGAACGTGTCAGTGCCACAACCATTATGGCCAGACAAAAGACTTAATTCAATTTTAGCAAAATGTGAAAGAGAGGGGGGATTTCAAACGTCATTCAGGCCTTGACAATCGTACTGGATTTAATTAACCTAAATCATCTCATTGTAGCTGATGACAAAGAGGTGTGAGGGTGAATCATTGATGGGTCATTGTTCTGTGAACTCATTCTGTACAGCTCAGTCAATGTCTGAGCAGAACTGTCAATGACAGATAGAGGGTTGAATGTCTTGATTTGCAGTAATAGCACTTTACAAGCACCTGAAAATGAGGATTCAGACTGCCAATGAACAGATCAGAACTAGCAATGTTCAAGATGATGTGGAAAAATAAGCCACTTGATTAAGTCTCCTTTGAAATGTACAGGCTGAACCTCCTGATTATAAAGTGTTTGAACTCTGATGGTAATAAATCATTGACTTTGAGACTGCAGTGCTTCAAGCTTCTTGAGACTTAATGATCAGCACATTTCAAACAGGTACCATCCCATTATGAACCTAAGTTTTAGTCACAGATTCTGACAGTTAACTAACACCCAAAGCAATTCTCTAAGGTCTTACTTTACAGCAGGCGTCTCACGAGATCTTGCTTTATCTAAGACGACAAGATCTCATTCGGTGGCACACAGCGTAATTGACAAAGCCTGGGTGCACTTGGGCAAAGCATATTGAGCTGCTGTCGCGGTGAAGAATACAAATTCATTCCATATCTGAACCGCTCCAACAAAACTTTCCAGCCAATTATTTGGCTCCTTGTAAATGATAACTCTGCAGTCGCTCAAGCATAAAACAAGAAGATGAAGATGAGTCTTATTCTCACATCATTTCATTCCATTTAATTGACAAGCTCTCAGTCCGCTGTTAAATTTAGATTACAAATACGAGCTGAATCTCGAGCACCCAATCCACCAGCCATAATCACATGCAGCGCTGGTCACAAATTAATCTACATATTTTAATAAGCCGGGTGTTACAGGGAAGGTGTGTGCAGACATTTAACGGATTATCATACGCCATCCCCAGTGTTCAGAAATTGAATAAATATCTGTAAAATAAATGCATGGGAATGTGGAGTGATAGCGCAGAGCTTTCCTCTGTCCTTTTGTTAACACCCTCTCACTCTGTGTGGATCTCTCTTTCTCTCTCATTCGCTCTATCACTTTCCAACGAGCAGCTGGGTTTCAAGTAGCGACTACTGACTCTGCTGGTCTCATCTTCTCCTGGGCCGATTAACAGGCAGTGCACTTATCAGAGCAAAAGCTCTCATTTCTACAGATTCTAAAGCTCACGGTTGCTCACTTCCTTTCTTGCGTGTAATCTTAGCCATAATTTCCTCCACCGAATGGGCAGAGAACTCAGAACATGATGGCTTTATAAAGAATTAGACTTGTTTCAGTAAGAAGAACATCCTCGCTAGCGCAAAAGTGAAGCAGTTCTGTGTCTGCGGAAAGTTATAGAAAGAGAGTTTTATGTAGAGCTTAAATTCCCAGACTTGTTCCACAATAGTGAATTCACAGTCTCGCAAGTCTCCAAAGACTCTTACACAGCTCACAGGTTATGATGGAACCATTTTTAGCTTGGAGAAAGTGGATATTTTAGCCTCTTCCCCACAAAAAGCACTCAAATGAGAAAAGGGAACTAATTTGAGTTGTTCTGGAACAACTTTTTCATCAAACTGAAAATGTCAAAATGTTGTAAAACTGAATTAGGGGAGTTAAACTAACATACACTGATCAGCATGAACACTGATACTGTGCACACACTCAAAGACGTAGCAAACACTAGGTATCTCATAAAACTGGCACATGTGAAGGTCTGATGTATATTACATGATAAGCAAACATTCAACTCTCACACACGTGTTGGATGTTGAACACAAAGCTCAAATAGTTATGACCAGATGACTGTTTCAGGGCATCTCTGAAGTAATAAGGCTTGTGGGGTCTTCCTGGTCAGCAGTGGTGGGGACATACTGACAGTGGTCCCAGATCTCAGTTTGACTGAGCATCTGCAGGATGACTCCACATCGCAACTTTCAAGACTTGAAGGATTAGTCCTATTGGCAAATTGGTTTAAAAGTTATTAAAGTTTAAAGTCTTATTGGTGTAGGATAAAATGTAATGTAGATTTAAATTTAAAGTTAAAAGTCTGAGCAGATCATGACTTTCCCTGATCACTTCCTCATCTTCATTGCAATATTTTTTTTTTGACAGATATTTCTCAAGATTCACCCTGAAGTGAATTTCTGAGAACTGACACCACTGTATGCATATATAGTGAGGAAAATAAGCATTTGAACACCCTGCAAATTTGCAAGTTGTCCCACTTAGAAATCATGGAGGGGTCTGAAATGTTCATCTTCGGTGCATGTCCACTGTGAGAGACATAATCTAAAAGAAAAAATCCGGAAATCACAATGTATGATTAAAAAAAATTTTTTTATTTGTGTGTTACTGCTGCAAATAAGTATTTGAACACCTGCCAATCAGTAAACATTCTGGCCCTCAAAGACCTGTTAGTCCACCTCTAAAACGTCCACCTCCACTCCACTTATTATTCTAAATTAGAAGCACCTGTTCGAGGTCGTTAGCTGCATAAAGACACCTGTCCACCCCACACAATCAGTAAGACTCCAACTACTAACATGGCTAAGACCAAAGAGCTGTCCAAAGACACCAGAGAAAAGATTGTAAACCTCCACAAGGCTGGAAAGGGCTACAGGGCAATTGCCAAGCAGCTTGGTGAAAAAAGATCAACTGTTGGAGCAATTATTAATAAATGGAAGATGCTAAACATGACTGTCAATCTCCCTCTGACTGGGGCTCCATGCAAGATCTCACCTCGTGGTGTATCAATGATCCTAAGAAAGGTGAAGAATCAGCCCAGAACTACACGGGAGGAGCTGGTCAATGACCTGAAGATAGCTGGCATCACTGTTTCCAAGGTTACTGTGGCTAATACACTAAGACGTCATAGTTTAAAGTCATGCATGGCAAGGAAGGTTCTACTGCTTAAATCAGCACATGTCCAGGCCCATCTTAAGTTTACCCATGACCATTTGGATGATCCAGAGGAGCCATGGGAGAAAGTGCTGTGGTCAGATGAGAGCAAAATAGAACCTTTTTGGTCTTAATTCCACTTGCTGTGTTTGGAGGACGAAGAATGATGAGTACCATCCCTAAAACACCATCCCTACTGTGAAGCATGGGGGTGGAAGCATCATGTTTTGGGGTGTTTTTCTGCACATGGGACAGGATGACTGCACTGTATTAAGGAGAGGATGACCAGGGCCATGTATTGCAAGATTTTGGGGAACAACCTCCTTCCCTCAGTTAGAGCATTGAAGATGGGTTGAGGCTGGGTCTTCCAACATGACAATGACCCAAAGCACACAGCCAGGATAACCAAGGAGTGGCTCCGTAAGAAGCATATCAAGGTAGTGGAGTGGCCTAGCCAGTCTCCAGACCTAAACCCTATAGAAAATCTTTCTGACTGATCTGGAGAAGATCTGTGTGGAGGAATGGGCCACAATCCCTGCTGCAGTGTGTGCAAACCTGGTGAAAAACTACAGGAAACATTTGACCTCTATAATTGCGAACAAAGGCTACTGTACCAAATATTAACATTGATTTTCACAGGTGTTCAAACACTTATTTGCAGCAGTAACACACAAATAAATGATTAAAAAATCATACATTGTGATTTCAGATTTTTTCTTTTAGATTATATCTCTCACAGTGGACATGCACCTAAGATGAAAATTTCAGACCCCTCCATGATTTCTAAGTGGGAGAACTTGCAAATTTGCAGGGTGTTCAAATACTTATTTTCCTCACTGTGTATATATATATCCTCACTTCTATACATATAACCCCTCACCAGGTGCAGGGCAACACAGACTATCCTAGCGAAGCCCAGGACAGAGGGCAAATCCTATTTTTATATATATATGTATCATATAATCTACACTGATACTATTTTAATCGCCCTTAAGTGTAAGCCAGGCTAAAGTTTAACTAAATTTTAGCTAAATTTTAAGGTTGATTTTTTGCGAGGCATATCCAGATTATTCATCTGAAACATACTGCAGATGTCACATTAGCAAACTATATTATGTATTTAGATTGGAAAGTTCATTTGGGTAAAGCTAAATAGACTTGTATTGAATAAGTTGTTTTGTATCGTTTTATCAAACGTTTTGTGACTTAAAACTAGCTCCATCTGTTACAGTTAATCCACCTATGGGGTAAGTTGAAATTTGTGCACACATTTCACTTACAGCTGAACTATTCATAACAGGTCACTGATGGAAGTAAAGTTGACATTTTCATTTGTGGCAGAGATTTAGGTTGCACTCTGATCTACAGTTATTTCTACCCTTCACTTCTTATTTCCTTAGAATATATCAAACCAACCTTGCTCTGCAATCTTATGCACAGACCAATGTTAGAACAATAAAGTTTTATAGTCAGCTTTAAGAAATAATCTAAAGAACCATCAATTAAATAATTCTAAAGTCATTTCTGTGTGGTGTTGCTCAACGAACTGCTTTGGAACCTTTCATTTTAAGGTTGTAGAAAAAGAATAATTATGTGAAATACACACTTAAATGTGTTAAAAAAAATTTGTTTTGACAATTTTTACGGATTCTGTAAAAAATTGTACGCGTTTCACGTAAAAAGTAACACAACCGCTAAATACTACTAAACCTCATAAAAAAACAGAATGTGAAGAAAGCCAGTTGTGAAGTGAAGTGATTTGTCAGTGTGCTCTATTGCCACTCTCCCTTCCCCTACACTGATAGCAGAGATAGGATGGCAGTGAGACCTCGCTGGTGGTGCTATTGCTGATGGACAGACTGCAGGCGGGCTGGGGGTGTCTGGGGCTCTTGGGGAAGCTGGAGGGGGAGATAAGGGCAGCTGCTTGTGTAAGCTGGGATCTAAATGGAGGTAAAGGTCAGCAGCAGGCCTCGCACTCACTGATGCTATCAGAGGCCATCGTCGGGCTCACTGCATCCTTAACAACAGGCCTAAGGTCACCTTCTGACCTAGGGATGAACCCAAGATTGTTTTAGGTAGGAAGGCATTCACACAGACATGTACATATCTCTTATTACAATGGGAAAGAAGATCCAAGTGCTACAATAACAATACAGAACAGAAACTGGGGCAAAATCTGTTCAAAGCGCTGAGTAAAACACATTAAAACAACTAATTTTACCCATATCTCAAAAAGCTAATCCTATCACACAGAATAAAAGACACCAAGAAGCACTGTTATCAGCAATCCATTACCCAGCCTGATTCTGAAGTGTATCTCTTGAAGTAGAAAAATCATTCTTTCATGTGGTCCACTACAAGGCTACCAGACTACATTTGTGTGGCTTGGGTTTAAATTCTCCTAAATACTGCTATTGCCCCAAATCTCATTATTTGTTTAATACAAAAGCAAGTGGTGATAAGTAGAGGGAGGGAGGAGGGGCATTATTGGCACCCTACGCCTAAAGAACCTTTCATTTAAACCCACAGACATATGTAGTCTGGCTTTACACTCTGTTTGCAGCATTGTTGCAAATATGGTGGCATTAATAACAGTAAGAGCTGTTTGGTAATGCCATTATCCCAGCATTACTGAGACCAGTCTTATAGTAAAGTCATTTGGGTCTCTTGATAGAGTGTGCTTTCCAGACACAGTAATTTGGAGTTAAATTACATTACCAAAACTACTAATGATGAACGAGATAGAGGAGCTAGAAGAGGAGGAATAGATTACTTTTTAATTGAGAAGACTTTAGATAATGCTACAAATCTTCAGAGATTGCCCTGCCACACCAGCATTCTTCTTAGGGAGATTTAGAAAAGTTTTAACCCTTAGAAATCTGAAGTCATTAATGTCATGTTGCTATTTCAATGTAACTGCACAACTGCATAATTAGAAATTACTACATTATTATTTCTGAATTTATAATATGCAACTTTTGAACCCAAATTTGTGAATTTAAAGTTTAACATCATTTGACCAAATTGTAACTGCAACTTATAATAATAATAATAATAATAATAATAATAATAATAATAATAATAATAAATAAATAAATGAATGAATGAATGACACTTGGACAACAACAAGGCTCAATAAGGCTCTGTAATATGATTTTGTACAGTATGTATGCTCCTCTTATTTAGAAAACTATGAGTTGAAATAATCTTGGAGGTTTTTTGTTGGTTCAAATAGTAGCTCAGCCACAACATACTTGAAGCCCAAATTTTGCTTCATTGCTTAGAGAGCTTCATGGCTAGCACTGCTAAAAACAATATATAATCATCTCTATAGCACAGAAGTACATCACCAAAACATTTTTCAACCCATTAAAACTATGTCTAATTACAGTCTCAGACTACTATATGTGGTTTAGGACACACTTCCTGAGAGCTTTAGAAAACCTCCTGTAGCTGAATTCATCTGCCATCTTGGACAACAATTCAGGAGTGTAAGCGCTGGTCTACAATTCATTTTAGTGATAATGTCCATCAGAGATACACTGACATCTATTTCATCAGTCTTCTATTAGTACTGCTGCTGTCTGAAGTGGCTACCTGAGAACTTCACATTAACCATACCTTTGTACTAAAACCCATCACATAATTCATGAAACCTAAATTAATATCAAGACTCAGTTTGAAGAGGTTGAAAGATGCTCCTTTGAGAGATTTTGACAGAAGTGACTTGGCTATTTGGTGATTACTAAGTTTTAATGTTAGCAATGTTAGCCTCAGCGCTTCATAGCTAAACCAAATAAGCCAAATTGGGCTCCAAATATGTCTCCACTGATTGAATACATCTCAAGTAAGTGGATAAATATGATTTATGGGTGAAGCATTTGTTAAAATATTATGATAGTGTTTTTGTATGAAAATGCACAAGAGCCTTTCATCTGTACCAGAGTCTTTTATTTTTGAAAGTGCTGCTGGCCTTTGATTACTGATGTGTATGTATGTACCTCTATTTACATACTGTATACATGTGTGAGTGTGTGTGTGTGTGTGTGTGTGTGCTGAGAGATCAGGCTGGCTGTGTGGTTGTCAGCTGTGGCGCAGTAGGGAGCTGATAGGATTTACTCCGTGCCCTGTGTGATTTGTCCCCACAGTCTCCAAGGCCATTAGAGACAGCAGTGAAGCCCTGCTACCCCTGACATCCTCATATTACATCAAAACTGTGTCACAGCACATCCACACCTTTGTATAAGTACAGGCCAGTGGAGGTCACCATATGAAAAGTGAATATCTGGACAGTGCAGGAACTTGTGTTGAGAAAGTGATGATGAAAAAGTGGTGCACTGTTTTAAAGGTGCACATCATTTACATATTCAATTAACATAATTATATAAACTGAAAAGCAGTTGTTTTCACATAATTGTATTCAAGTTCATATATTGCTGCTGCTGTATCTAACATATCATGATGCTCATTAGAAGTAAAAGTAGACTTTATAAAGTATAATCTTTTAACAACAGGTTCTATTTTACATATGATTAACATTTCAAAATAAAATATGTTTTCAAAAGAGCCTATAAAAAAGAATATTTAAAGCATTACAAAATGAAACTAAAGAGTAAATCAATAATAAAAAAGGAGTTATACAGAAAGTAGATGCAACAAAAAGGCGCTTTTTTAAAGAAGCCAGAGACCAATTATTAATGGTAAATCAGCGAGGACTTTTAAAGGAGAATGTTGGGGGGAAAGGAGAAGAAAGCTAGAGCTATTATCACAATCATTGAGTGGAATAATGGGACAACAAAAAGCAGGGTGGGTGGGTTAGAGACACAGTGACAGAGAGGTCTGCCTAATCGACTAAGCCTGTCCAATCTCCGTCAGTGACCCAGAAGTACCATCTTCCCCACATACCCCTCCCTCACACCCCCCAATGAGCAAACCTGGGGAGCATTAAACACTCCAACATGTCCTCAATCATCTTAAATGCCTGCACCTTTTCTTGGCTTTTACCAAGAGATCTGTAACACAAACTGACAATGAATAAAAGAAAAGAAAATTAGCCTTTCTACTTCTGCCAAGGTTCAAAAATGTAGTGTCATTTGATACCATATCTGACCATTTTCTTTGGCATGCTGTTAAACAACAAAAATGACTAATTTTGGGTTTTATGCTCATTTCATTCACCATTATATCACAGAGATAAATACTCTTTTCTGATTGAGTGGCAGTTGTGTATTATTTATGTTTAATGCAACTCCTGTGAAGTAGATCTGATAAAAAATGGTTAGGCTTTCAATGGCAACCATAATATCCATATTAAATATGTTGATTTGCCAAACAACCTACTTCAACAACAACCAATAACATGTAACAACATAGACCATTTTTAGATTACTCCTCATGTTTTTTTTTTGTACACATAATAGTGACACACTGATCAGCCAACCAGCTAACTAATCGGCCAACTGTTTATCGCCATTTTTAGATGATCAGCATTGGCAGATTATTTTTATTATTTAGATTTAGATTATTATTATTTTTAAACAATTGGCCTGTGAAGCCAGAAAACAAAAAAATAGCATATTTACAGGCACATCTGCAGGCAGCCTTATCAGCCTTATTGCTACTCCTAGTGTCAATGTCACCACTCTAGACATGACTGTTAAATATATCCTTTCGTCTCAAGTCAACAAATATTTTCTTTTTATATATTTATGTATTACAATGTGCAAGATGATCTCTGCCTTACATGTCCTGCACTCTAATGATCTTGATCAACAACTGAAAATCCATATCAATCAGTCACAAACATAATTATATAAAAATGTCTAAATGTGTGGTAACCAGGGTATAAACAGGACGAAGGCCTTCAAGATGACTCATTGTGCCAATTTAATTAACTTTTTCTTCTTGCCTCCACCTTGTCCACTAATTTTGTACAATGGGACACCTTGGTCTCTGCCGTGATCCTTTATGTAGTAAGTTTCCTAACGTAAACCA
>BRDA01021036.1:0-12383 GCA_036984385.1 Crenuchus spilurus
ATATGATTTAAACCAGTCCAGTGCAGTGTCTTTGATGCCAATGATGCAACACAGCCTGTTCAGAAGTATGCCATGATCAACAGTGTCAAATGCTGAAGATAGATCCAGGAGGACAAGAAGTGAAGGTGTGCCAGTATCTGCTGCCATTAATAAGTCATTTACAACTCTGATCAATGCCGTTTAAGTGCTATGAGCCGAGCGGAAACCTGATTGGAATTTCTCAAAAAGGTCATTATGCCTGAGATGATCCAGAAGACAGGCTGCAACAGTTTTTTCCAAGACCTTGGAGAGGAAAGGGAGGTTTGAGATTGGCCTGTAGTTTCCAATGACATCAGGATTGAGGGAGGATTTTTTTAGCCGTGGTTTAATTATAGCAGTTTTTAGCACAATTGGAACTTGACCAGTTTGGAGAGAGTGATTTATAGCAGTAGTAATCAGAGGGCTAATAATGGTGATGTTAGCTTTCACCATGGCTGTGGGAAAGGGATCCAGGTTACAGGTGGAAGAGTTTATGCATCTGATTGTGTCTTCAATCTCTCTCTGAGAGACTACACAGAAACAGCTCAGAGTTTCAGAGACCTCAGACTGTAACGATGCAGCCTGCACAGGTAGGGTGGAAGAGGTTGTTAATCTGCTGTGAATTGTGTCAATTTTCTTTGAGAAGAAAGTCAGAAATTCATCACATTTCTCATGTGTGGTTTCAAGTGGTGGGAGAACTTGGGGTTTGAGGAGGAGGTTTATTGTTGAAAACAGCTGTTTGGAGTTTCCCATTCCATTTGTAATAATATTTGAATAATATTGCGAGCGAGACATTTTGAGAAACCTTGAATAAGACTTCTGATGCTCACGATAGGCGATTCTGTGAACAGTCAGACCAGAAACTTTATAACGTCGCTCAAGGACACGACCAGCCATCTTCATTTTCCTTAAGTTTTCAGAGAACCACGGAGCAGATCGAGAGAAAGTGACCACTCTAGATTTCATAGGAGCATGACAATCCAGAACACTGCTTAAGGTTCTGTTATACAAGTCCACTGCATCGTTGACTGATGATGGATTTGCTTGAAGTAGATATTGTAGGTATTTTGTCATGGACACTTGATGAATATTTTTCAGGTTCCTGAAACTAATTTCTCGCTTTGACTGTGAAGAAGACACTGATTGCGGTATTTCCATGGACACAACCTTATGGTCAGATACACCCAGGTCATACACAGACAAATTAGTGACAACAGAACAGCCAGTGATAACCAAGTCAAGAGTATGTCCCCTAATGTGTGTGGGAACATCAATGAGCTGGCTAAGGTTAAAACAATCCAATAGCTGAAGAAATTCAGCAGCAAAACGGCAGGAGGAGGTGTTTACATGGATATTCATATCACCTAATATGATGATGTTTGCTGATGTTGGACATAAAGTAGAAAGGAGGTTTGACATCTCAGGTATGAAAGATGAATTTGATTTAGGCGGTCGATAGATGAGAAGAAACGTCACAGGTGAAGAAAAATTACACCTGAAAGCCAGGCATTCACAGGAGGACAGCTGAGGTAGGGGCAGCAGCAACAGCTTCAAATCACTGCGATAGATGACAGTAAGGCCACCACCGCGACCTGTGCTACAGGCTTTTTGTAAATATGAATAACCAGAAGGACAGGCCTCATTTAAAACAGAGATAACCTCTGGTCGATGCCATGTTTCTGTAAGACACATCAGGTCTAAGCCACTATTAGAGATGTGGTCCTGAATCAGACATGATTTATTTGTAAGTGATTGTACGTTGAACACTTCCATTTTAATGGTAGATGGAGAAATGTGCCTCTGTAGTGGTTGTAGTAGGTTGTAATCCACTCCGCGTTTTCCAGTTTGCTCAGTGACAGTCATGGAAACTTCAAAGCTACTAGTTCGCAGAGCAGCAGCGTTCTGATGACGTGTCAGACATGCGACAACACGCAGAGTTGACCATAGAGACGGTATAGCTTGACTTGTTTGATGAAGTTTGAACTTCCTCCGACAGCTTCTGTGAATGTAGCGAGGTCGGCGAAGAAGTCCAAGTTGTTTAATCGTGGATATACATGATGGAGTGGAGTGATTATTGAGTTTTAACAGTTGGGCAGCAGTATAGTTGATCATCTCGGTAATGTACACACCAGCTACACAAAGTTGTCCAACGCGGATAAAAAAGCAGCTCCAGAGAGAGGTACAAGCACTTAAACGAAGATAAAACTCACCAAAAATAAACACGTAAAGAATTAAAAAAAAAACTAAAATAAACATTTAATAAAAGTAGTAGTAATAAAAAAAATAGTTGAATCTCAGGTGAGAAGCGGCAGACAAACACGCCAGCATCCTCTCCCCTCAAGTGTTCCTCAAGCTCTGACCCTGTATTGACCCTGTATTCTCCTACATGTAATCTCTACTACATTAGATGCTTAAGGGACTTCAGACTGCCCTCCGAGGTATTGCAGAACACCTGCACCACAGGGAGTATCCTCTCAGGGAACATCATAGCCTGGTTTGGGAACAGCACCCTGCATGACAGATGGACTGTTCACGGGGAGTGTTCAGCTGAGTGCATCATCTGAGCAGAGTTGACCTGCAGACAATCTACAACAAGTGAATGCTAAACCAAGGCCAAAAAGGTACTGATGGACCATAGCCATCCCAACAACAACAACAACAACAATAATAATAATAATAATAATAATAATAATAATAATAATAATAATAATAATAATAATAATAATATGTTCAATTTAAATAGCGCCTTTCTCAAACCCAAGGACGCTTTACAATTATACAACTTTGTCAAAAGAAAAAAGAAAAGTTTTTAACTGAGACTTAAATGACAATGGACTTTTCTCTCTGTTGCCAATACGTGTTTTCGCACCCTGAAGGCAAACACAAAAAGGATGAGGGGAAGGTTCTTCCCACAAGCCATCCAGGCTCTGAATCCTGGACAATAACACCCCTGACTATGTGAACACACATGCATACACATACACTTTGCACTTGTACTCTACAATGCACGCCTACACTCTACCATCCATGTTTACAATTTAACCACCCATGTACATGTGTTTATTTGTATATTTTGTATATGTGCATGTGTTCATGTGTTCATCTTTCCTTCTACTTTATCTCTTCTTCTTTATCTATTCTTTATACTCAAATACAGAATTATAGTTCATATTGTCTTATTTTGTTATTTATTTTACAGTATATTCACTTGTGACTCCCCTACCTCCCATGCCTGCCCCCTAACCCCTTCTTTTCCTAATGTAAACAAGCAGTCATCAAAGCATTTCACTGCCCGGTGTATTACGTATGATTGTGGATGTGAGAAATAAACTTTAATTTGATTTGATCTGACCTAAAGCAAAAAATTACCCATCTTGATATACAAGATCCCTTAGTAATTAATTATTATTTTAGACCATTCTTTACATATCGCTACACCGTGGACATGAAAACATCCCCAGAAGATGCAGACAGTTTTCTGAAAAGTGTCACATTTAATAAAAAATACAAAGTCCACCCTAGCCCATAGATTATTAGGATAGACAGCTATAAGCTGATTTTTACATCATACAGCAAAAATTCGGTATATACAGTACGTATTTTGTGACTGGGCATTTTTGGGAATAAACAGCAAATAAACAAAAGGCATTAAACAATCAACAAACTTCTTTTTATGAACCCTGAGATAGTTTGACATAAGACCAATACCATATCAGTTTCTCTGAGGACAGCTGTTTTTCAACCAAATCAGGTGTCAGACACAGCAACAATAAGCCTTGGATTTCAGCAGAACTCAAACAGCTTCAAAAGGAAAAGGAGGCAGTGTTCCAGAGTGCAGACAGGACTGTGGTTAAGGAGGCTAAGTACAGGCTGCACAAAGAGATTATATCTGCAAAGAGAAAGTACTCAGAGCAGCAGAACAGCATCAACACTAATGACGCATCGTCAGCCTGGCAAAGTCTTCATCTCCTCATTGTCTACAAGGTGCATGTTTGCGCCTTGCACTATACTTACTTGCACAGCTGTACAGATGTTTAATTTCTGATTTCTGTCTCTTCTCTTGCTCTTGTGGAATTCGGTCACCTTTTCCTCCCTCTCCATCCTTATCTCCCTTCTTCAGCTCCTTTTCATCTTTCCTGCTCTAGAGATTCTCTTTAGCACTGCCTATGAAAAGAAACATTATGGATCTGATAAAATGGTCTCTAAATGATATTGACACTATCTTCTCTATGAGAAGTCTGGGTTCAGGGGAGCCTGCTTGTCCCAATGGAACGTTTGCATCTGGATATGTGATGGACGCATGGGAGATGTGGCATGTCATGTGCCTGGCTGCGCTTTCAGTCAAAGATGCTGAGGACATCTACCTATTCAGCACATTGATTACAGGGATTCTGCTGATTGGATTAGGCACTACACTCGTTTATCGGGAAATTAAGAAAGTCTGGTCCGCTGTACGAGCCCCCTTGAAGCTACCAGCCATGATTGAGGTGTTGGGCAGGGCCGCAAACTCATGGACAGTTATGGTTAGTAACAGTTTGGATTCCATTTCGGTGTGGCTTTCGGCTCTGGAAAGAAAGGTGGAAATTTTAGAGACCAAGATTGACAGACTGACTGAGTGACTGCAAAAACAGTGCTGGCTCGAAATCAAATTGTCTGATCTTCTTTTTCAGCTCCCTTCATGTCACTGCCTGATCTTGAGCAAGCAGTGGATAGTGTAATATTCCCCTGGTGGGTGTGTTACTCTCTCCCTCCCTCCCTGTGACCTCGGCTGGACTTTCTTCTGTCTGGGCACCACCATTGGCACATTTCCATCAAGCGCATGAGCACGGACTGTTGGGCGAAGAGACTTTGGCCCCCCCTCAAGTTCAAACACCTTAAAGCTCCCACATATTTCTACTGTATGCTATGCTGATAAGTTTTTGTTTTCAGGCCTCACACTGCACTCTGTGTGAGAGCAGTCTGAGGCTGTTTTTGATTTTCTTATCATCCCAGTGTCTGCCGTTTTTATTTTTATTTTCAAGGTTGGTGCCGCAAATGGCTGCCCTCTCAGCAAATGAGCAGGGTCATTAATTTTGTTGTACTTGTACAATGACAATAAAGTTTCTGTATCTGTGTATCTGTAAATGTGAATCATCTGCTCTTTCTGTATATTATAGCATGTGTATATTGGATTACTAGTCCTCTTTGCTCTCTTAACCTTTTATCACTCTTTTTACATTAACCATTTTTTTTTTACTTTATATTCTCTATCCTACTTACTGTTTATTGTGCTTGCTACATGTTATAGCTGGGTTGCTCTTACAAGTTAATTTTTTATCATATAAAAATATAAAAAAATGTAAACAATTTAGTTGGTTTATAATTAATTTTACATTAATGATTTTTATTTTCTCCGCCATTGTATATTTTTTGGGGTGGGACAATTGCAACCGTTTCCCTCAGTTCCTATGGCATTATCCATGAAACTGGGGTTCATGGTCTCTTCACTAATAAGTACAGATCATGTTAGGTTTTATAAGGCAAGACACTTCTCAGAGAACACAGGAAGGCTTTTAAACACAGTGAACATATACAACATGCCACAAAAAAACCAATTTATGGTCATATAGATTTTATGCTGAAAAGGCATTTGATAGACTAGAATGGTACATTCTCTTCACATTCCTCAAACACTTTGAATTTGGTCAACATTTTACAAACTGGATAAAAACTTTGTACAACTCACCTACTGCTTCTGTTAAAAAAATGAACCAGGCAAGGATGTTCTCTATCCCCATTATTGTTTGCATTTTTATGAAACCTTTTGCTACTTCCATCAGACAGTGCCATAAAATCTTAAATTTTCAGTTAAAATCACACCACCCTAAAATCAGCTTAGATGCAAACAAAGTCAAAGTCAAAGTCAGCTTTATTGTCAATTTCTTCACATGTACTAGACAAACAAAGGAATTGAAATTATGTTCCTCATTATCCCTGCGGTGTTGAGAAGACAATACATTTCTAAATCTAAAGTAACAAATAAGACAGGACTATCCTAATGCTAAACACAATAATAAAATGGCATTCAACCTAGTACTAATGATAAATTGATAAAGTGATAAAGTGACATGGGTAAGGTGCACAGTGTAACTGAGTAAAACAATTAAGTAAACAATTAGTTATGTAAACAGTATGGGTCTAAAATGTCTCAGGTAGCAGCAAATTGAATAGTGACATTCATTCATACTGGCAGCAGTAGGTTATTTCTGACATTGTCCAATGGTATAGTAGTGTTTTTTTGTTTTGTTTTGTTTTGTTTTACAATATCATATAATATATATTAAATTCACACTAGTCAATTGATAGTCTAATTAACAAATATAGCAATGTGTCTGGTTACTCCATCAACTGGTCTAAATCAGAGATTTAAATTAAATTCTTCTGTGCAACCACATTGCTCAATGATTGTGCACTTTCATTTTCACTTCCAATTTAAAAATGTGGTCAGCAGATATAGAAGAAGCATATAACCTTAAAACTAGCAAATCATAAACAGTATCAAACAAAAGTGAATGCTCCCCTCACATTTCTGCAAATATTTTACTATGTCTTTTCATGAGAAATGAAACTTGGATATAACAGAATAGTCAGTGTAGATCTTGTTTAGTAGTATAGATTTACTGTCTCAACACACAGCCAAATAGCTGGCAACACAAGTGAGTACACCTCACAGTGAAAATGTCCAAATTGTGCTGATAGTGTCAATATTTTGTGTAGCCACCATTATTATCCATCACTGTTTTAACCCTTTTGGGCATGGAATTCACCAGAGGATATTAGACACCTTTCATTCTTCCACCTTCTGCTTGAGGATTCCCCACAAGTGCTCAGCTGGGTTTACATCACCACCACCTTTAACTGGCAACACAAGTGAGTACACCTCAGAGTGAACATGTTCAATTGTGCTGCTGTCCCTCCCTGGTGTCATGTGACTTGTTAGACTTACAAGCTTCCAGGTGTGAATGGGGTGCAGGGCTCTTAAATTTGGTGCTTTGGGTACAATTCTCTCATACTTGCCACAGGATATTCAGTATAGAACCTCATTGCAAAGAACTCTCAGAGGAGGTGAGAAACAGAATTGTTGCTCTCCACAAAAATTGCCTAGACTATAAAAAGATTGTTAAGACCCTGAAATTGAGCTAAGGCACAGTGGCCAAGGTCATACAGCATTTTTTCAGGATGGTTTTCTTGCGAGCATTGACAAAGTTGAGTCCATGTGTTCACCAACATATCGTGAAGTTGGCTTAAAAAAGAGACACTGTGTACTTCCAGTATTGATGCAGAGGTTGAAGAAGTGGGAGTCAAGTCAAATATATTTATAAAGTGCGTTTTATAATTGATGTTGTCACAAAGAAGCTTTACAGAGTCAGTAATAACAAAACACAAAAGCCCCAGTGTGCCACGACAGTGGCAAGGAAACACTCCCTCGAAGCGGAGGAAGAAACCTTGGGAAGAACCAGACTCACATATGACAAAGATGGTGGTGCAAGCACATCGTGGGACTTTGCATCTCTACCAGATATTGCAACACTCTTAAGTCCTCTACATGTTCACTTTCCCCAATTCCAACTTCAATTGTTAAAACTACTTTTAATTCAGTACCCAATATTCTGTCTATAGTAAGCTATTCTTTACAACTTGGTGTTTTCCCTACTGATTTTAAAATAGCTTTAGTTAGCTTTAAACCTCTCAGATTTGTTAACACAGCAATTTTAGACCAATTTCTAACCTCCAATTTTTAAGCAAAATTTTATTGAAAGCAGTTTTTAATCAGCTCAGTATTGTTTTAAATTCAAACACAAAATAAGATCTATAAAATATATATCAGGGTTTAGGAAAAATCATAGCACAGAGACTGCTCTGTTGAAAGTAGTAACAGATATCAGAACACATCTTGACAACAAGAAGACTTCAGTTCTAACACTACTTGACCTGAGTGCTCCCTTCAATACTGTGGACCGCCAGATTTTTTTGAATAGATTAAGTAAAAATGTTGGCCTGTCTGGAACACTTTTAGACTGGTTCTCCTCCTATTTTTCTGATAAAAAATTCTATGCATCCATCAATGATCACTCCTCCAAACATCATGAGGTTACCAGTGGGGTACCACAAGGATCAATTGTAGGACCACCACTGTTAAACTATGCATGTACATTACCCCTGGGAAGTGTCATCAAGAGGCATGGAATGTCAGAGCTTGTTGATGTATCAACAGCTATGCTGATGACATACAACTCTATTTATAGATATGAAATAGCTTTCAGAAGGGGGGGACACACAGCTAGTTTGAGTACAGGGTGGAGGGATTTGAACTGGTTGAACAATGACATATCATCTACAGTACCAGTCAAAAGTTTGGACACACTTTCTGGACATTAAGTGGTTTTTCATGATTTAAAAATGTTCTGCCTTGTAGATTAATACTAAAGTCATCCAAACTATGAAGAAATACATATGTAATTATTTAGTAAATAAAACAGTGTTAAACAAACCAGAATATGTTTATATTTTACATTCTTCAAAGTAGGCATCTCTTGTTTAGATGGCAACTTTCTTGGCATTTTCTCAGTCAGCTTTATGAGGTAGTCACCTGGAATGGCTTTCAGTTAACAGCATTGCCTTGTCAAGAGTTCATGACTTGCATTTCTTGCCCTCTTAATGTGTTTGAGACATCAGTTTTGTGTCTACTTTGAAGAAGCTAAAATCTAAAACATATTTTGATTTGTTTAACCCTTTTACATTTACTACATTATTCTTTATGTGTTCCTTTATAGTCTGGATGGCTTCAGTATTAAACTATAATGTAGGGGGAAAAATAATAATAAAAACATTGAATGAGAAAGTCCAAACTTTTGATTGGTACTGTATATGCAATAATATGTCCCATATTCTAATTCTAAATTTCATTCTTCATGAAGAAACTCACAAAGACCCTGTTCATCAGGTTATATCATGTAAGTACACATGCGCGCGCACACACACAC
Source organism: Crenuchus spilurus (assembly GCA_036984385.1). Taxonomy (NCBI): domain Eukaryota; kingdom Metazoa; phylum Chordata; class Actinopteri; order Characiformes; family Crenuchidae; genus Crenuchus; species Crenuchus spilurus. Next base: position 9,042 of record BRDA01021036.1, read on the forward strand.
ACACACACACTCACACACACACTACGCAGACAGACAGTGACGCCCGTGGGTATGAAAGGAAACCACCTTTCCTGTCAGCACAGCTTCCATTAGCAATAATGCAGGAGACAACAGGTCTGCTTCCCCATTAACTCTAATGGAGGTTCCAGTGACACACTCATAATGCAGACTCAATGGCGTGCATGCATACACTCACACACAAGCATGTGTGCACACATACATTTTATACTCTTTATTTGGACCCACAATTTAGTACTAATTCATAATGGACCCAAATGTCTGGGGATGTTTTCTTGGCCACAATATGCTCAGCAAAACACAAATAGACTAATAGCAGTTCTGCATTTAGTTTACATGTTAAACACATCCAGAAATATTCAGAACACATCTTCTAAGACTTTACCCATTGAGTGTGTATAAACTAATCCTTTTCAAGAGCACAGTGGTTTTACAAACTCCACCACTGAAAAATATGAATAAACACATAATAATAAACAGGGACCAATTATGCAGACAAATGTCTATATTTTCATCCAAATGCTGCATTCAAACTCAAAGCAGATGAGTGCAGCTAAATGACAAATAACAATATGCTATTCAGCAGTCACAGTTTAAGGCTGTGTGAAACAGTTTAATTACATTTCAAAGCTCTCAGTCTGCTAATGGAGTAAATATCCTGAGGATCAGCTCCATCTACTGACCCGCAACCAGAACCCAAAACCTGCAGTATATCAGTCTCAGTCTAACAGACCTATTCTTCTACTAATTTATGTACCTCTTTTTCTTCTCTAACACTTGTCACACAGGCTCTAGAATGTACAATCAATATTCATGCTGTTCTATACCATACCGTTCTACAATTGTCATGCTATCTGCCTATGTTGTATGCTTGCCTACATGTTTCTGTGCTCTGTGTCTCCGTCTTGTTCTGCCTTGTGTTGCATTGTCTTCATAATTGTGATGCCTGTGTAAAGCCTTGTAGTTTCTGTGTATTATGAGACATTTGCTTTTGTCTTTGTGTGTATGTACCCATATTTAGTTTATTGTAGTTTGTCATTAAATCCACATTTGTGTATCCAACTCCTCACCTTGTTCCAGCTATCAATTCTGACAACAATATTTGATTCCATTCACATCATTCCAGAATCCATCTCACTACTGTGCACACACTTCTACAACCCCAAATAAGAATTTAAATTTTACTTAATTTCATTGCTGATAGACATATTTATGTAGCACCTTTCATATACCATGGTCATTCAAAGATAGTAAGTAAAAAGTAGTATTAAAGGATTCAAGGATTCTTGAATTAAAAGAGAAAATGAAGAAAAAAAGAACTAAAATTATTATTAATCAATTAATTATTATTAAAAATATATTAAAAGTGTAGAGGTAAATCAACATAAAATGTTAAAAAATATAATACAAAACAAAAATACAACAATAGTTTTTAAAAGAGAAATAATTTTACAGTAAACTAGGATAATAGTGCAGTTACAGAATAAAAGTGCAAAGAGTGTTTTAAATTGAGCTGAAAGCTGCTCAAACAGAAACTTCTCAGTGTTTAGTCTTTACCTTAGGCAGGACTAAATGACTGATTTCTAATAATCTGAAAGTTATACCCACTCATATCTCTGCAGTATATACCAGATATGTTTGCTGGTCCAACACCATTAAGTGATATATAAACCAGTAAAAGAACCTTAAAATCTATTATATAACAGTAAGAAGTATATATGTTACAGGCAATGTATAAAAACTGGCATTCTATAGAATACCTAGGCATTGTATACAATGCCAAAAATGGGTTGTGAAGGGGTCGTCAAAGTATGAAATAAATCATATTTCATACATTTCCTAGTCATTCTATAGAAAACCTAATGACGAACAGGCAGAGTGTAGAATATGCATTCCCACCATAACCCTAACCCTAACCATAACACTAACCCTAACCCTACCCCCAAACCTAACCCTAACCCTACCCCCAAACCTAACCCTAACCCTAACCCTAACCATAAACCTAAGTGCCAAAATAACAAATGTAACATATATAAGATAGCCAGTGTAAAGATTCAAGAATGGGGAGTAATGTGTTATCTTCTTCTGCTCATATAGTGATAACTCTTGCAGTTGAATTTTTAATAATTTGAAGCAGTTTTATTGGTATTTTTGGAAGTCCAGTTAGGAGACCATTACAATAATCAATCCTGCTATAATAAAGACATGGATGGGTTTCTCCAGGTCTGGTTTAGTCAGAAAATCTCTTGTTGGTATAAGCAAAGTGCACACATGGCCAGAGCATCAACAGCCACTTCCAAAATAGTGGTGACACACGGCGCATGTAGCAGGGCATCCAGGCCATCACCACCTACAGAATACTCTACCTGCCTGTGACAGTAATGCTTCTCTTTCAGATGCACTGACCAACTTCTATGCTCGATTCAAGGCAATGTGGTGTTGAGGAAAACCATACCTCCTCCCAACAACCAGGAGTTTTGTCAATGTGGTGATGAGGAAAGCCATACCTCCTCACAACAACCAGGTGTTTTGTCTAACCACAGCAGATGTGAAGAAAACTCCAAACAGAGTCAACCCATGGAGAGCTGCAGGACCTGATGACATTGCTGGCAGACCAGCTGGCAGATGTCTTCAAAGATATTTTCAACATCTCTCTGAGGAGCTCCTTTATTTCAACATGCTTCAACGCAACCACCATCATGCCATTGCCAAATATATCATTGTCCTGCCTTAATGACTACTGTTCCATTGCACTCATGATTATTGTTATGAAGTGCTTCAAGAGGCTCAACATAAGGCACATAAAGTCCCTGTTGTCACCCTCACTGGATCCACTACAGTTTGCGTATTGCCCCAAATGCTCTACAGACAATGCCATAGCCACCACCATTCACCATGCACTAACTCACCTGGACAAGAAGGACACATACAGTACCAGTCTAAAGTTTGGACATACCTTCTCATTCAATGTTTTTATTTTTTTTTTCTTTCTTTTCCTACATTGTACATTAATACTATTGTAATGTAAATAATAAGTAATCCAGACTATGAAGGAACACATAAGGAATCATGCAGTAAACTTAGAAGTGTTAAAAAAAACATGTTTTAGATTTTAGATTCTTCAAAGTGGGCACACAATTGATGGTTTGAAACACATAAGGTGGGCAACAAATGTAAGTAAGAAACTCTCAACAAGGTACAGCTGTTAACCCCCTGGAGTCTGAGGGCATTTCATACACTCTGATATAGTCTGACATGCCTTGAATTTTTCACAAATTACACCATCCATCCATCCATCCATTATCAACCGCTTTATCTGGGGCC
>BRDA01021047.1:0-11519 GCA_036984385.1 Crenuchus spilurus
TTTTATGTCTGTTATTGCTAACCCTGTAAAGCTGCTTTGTGACATCAGTTGTAAAAAGCGCTTTATAAATAAAATTTGATTGATTGATTGAGCTGTGTGTGTTCTGTGATGCTTCCACCACTGCTATAGCTACTGTCGCCTACGTGAGGACAACAGACAAAAACAGCAAGGTGGAGGTTGGCTTCATATTTGGCAAGGCAAAGCTCGCTCCACGTCCAGAAACAACAGTTCCAAGGCTCGAGCTGTGTGCTGTGGTCCTGTCTGTAGAGATTGCAGATGCGATTGTGGATGAGATGGACACCATCTTTGCCGCTGTGACCTTCTACTCGGATAGTAAAGTGGTCCTAGCATTAGGAGGTCAACAAGCCCTAAGCAATGGAAGTACGTGCCCTCTGGCCAAAACCCCGTTGACCATGGTTCACGATCAGTCGCCGCAGGTAGCTTAAATCATACCTCATGGCTGTGTGGACCACCGTTTCTGTTGACGTCGGCTGAAGTTGAACCTGAAGCTCTAGTTCTTTTGACTTGGTTGACCCTAGCTATGACTCTGACGTTCGCCCACAGATCACTTGTCATGTCAGCAGGGTTACCAGTAAAAAACTTGACTCTATGTGTTTTGAGAGGTTCTGTAGCTGGCGGTCACTCAATCGAGCAGTTGCTAGGCTTGTGCATGTTGCCCACTCCTTCACACAGGGGAACAACTGCAAGGGTTGGCATATCCACAGAAGACTTGGAGGAAGCAAGAAACGTCATAATACGGACTGTCCAACAAGATGCCTTCGCAGAGACATTGGAATGCATCTGGGGAGGAATAGCCATTCAACAAAGCCCACTCCTCAGTCTGTGTCCTTACCTTGACAGTGCCGGCACCCTCAGGATTGGAGGACGCCTAGCCAAGGCAAACCTGGATGGAAAAGAGGTTAGTCCTGTAATCTTGCCTGGGCAGAGCCATGTAACAACCTTGCTCATCAGGTATTATCATGAGCAGGTGCAGCACCAAGGGCGGCACCTCACAGAGGATGCTGTGAGAGCAGCAGGCCTGTGGATTATTAGTGGGAAACGGCGCATCAGCAGCATCCTTCATCACTGCGTTACATGTAGGAGACTACGCAGGAAGATGGAGACTCAAAAAATGGCTGACTTGCCTGTGGACCACCTTAGCGCAGATCCTCCCTTCTCATTTGTGGGTGTGGATGTCTTTGGACCATGGATGGTCACGGCAAGGTGGAACAGAGGAGGACTGGCTAGCAGCAAAAGATGGGCTGTGCTGTTTACATGCATGAGCACCAGGGCTACACATATAGAAGTACTGGAGTCAATGGACTCTTTAAGCTTCATCAACGCTCTACGGCAGTTCTTCTCAGTCAGGGGGCCAGCGAAACAGATCAGAAGCAATTGTGGCACCAACTTCGTCGGGGCCTGTAAGGAGTACCAGATGGACTCTGTGACCAGTGACAAGAAGGTGCAAGGATACCTCGGTGTCAATGGATGTAAGTGGATCTTCAACCCACCACACTCTTCGCACATGGGGGGCAGTTGGGAGCGACTATTCGGACTGGCAAGGCGTATCCTGGACTCGATGCTGTTGAAAGTTGGGCCAGCAAAACTCACACATGAGGTCCTGATAACATGGTCCTGAACACCCGTCCACTGGTTCCTGTGTCCACAGACCCCGACTACCCATTTGTCCTGACACCAGCAACACTTCTCACACAGAAGGTCAGTCCCCTTCCTCCTCCCAAAGGTGAATTTGACGAGAAGGACCTCTACGGCAAACAGTGGAGGCGGGTCCAAAGCCTCGCCAACACCTTTTGGCATCGATGAAGGACTGAGTACCTCCCCACCCTGCAGAGACGCAGGAAGTGAAAAAAGGAGAAGCGTAATCTGACAGAAGGTGATCTCATCCTCCTGAAAAATGACTGGTTGCAGAGAAACTACTGGCCAATGGGCATCATTGTCAAGACCTTCCCCAGCGCGGACGGGAGGGTAAGGAAGGTGGAGATCAAGACTGCAAGGGATGAGTCATACAAGACCTTTCTGCGGCCTGTCTCAGAGGTCGTTCTACTCCTTTCTCCAGAGACTGATTAGGGTCTTTAGTTCTTATTTCTCCTTGTTAAAGGTGGCATCTTTTACATGCCAGGCGGGGAGTGTTCTGGACTGAGTTAATTTCATAAGTAATTTTGTCCTCCCACCACTAGATGGCCTCTGGATGTCTTAGTCACCTTGAATTCTTTGTTTTCAGTCAGATCAGTATTGACATGGTAGTGTGAGCAGCAGCTACATCTTATGCATCCTCTTTTGAAATCACTTACAGAAGCATTGTAAGTACCTTTGAAGGGTACTGTTAGTATAAATATATAATGTGTATATTTCTGAATATTTTGTAAGTTCATCGAAGTAAGTGCTATTGGTCTTTGACATGCTACCCCAGATCCAGCTAGTTACTGCAGTAGCTTTTTAGGCTAGTTGTAGGCCCAAGCTTGGGAATCTGTATTAGATGTTTTAGTAATTACATATTTTATGCTGATTGTGTTTGATTTTGTTTCTTCATTTTAGTTTTACACCTATTACATACTGTTAGTTTGAATAAATCTACCAAATCTGACCAGTGTGTGATGGGAGTCATCTGTCTGTCTAATTGAAGAAGGGGACTCTTTAATGAGGGCAGAACAGAGAGTCTTACTGATTGTGTGTGGTGGGCAGGTGTCTTTATGCAGTTATTGACCTCAAATAGGTGCTTCTAATTTAGAATAATAAGTGGAGTGGAGGTGGACTTTTTAGAGGTGGAATAACAGGTCTTTGAGGGCCAGAATGTTTGCTGATTGGCAGGTGTTCAAATATTTATTTGCAGCAGTAACACACAAATAAATTATTAAAAAATCATACATTGTGATTTACAGATTTTTTCTTTTAGATTATGTCTCTCACAGTGGACATGCACCTAAGATGAAAATTACAGACCCATCCATGATTTCTAAGTGGGAGAACTTGCAAATTCGCAGGGTGTTCAAATACTTATTTTCCTCACTGAATATATATATATATATATATATATATATATATATATATATATATATATATATATATATATAGTAGTGGGCATGTCCACATTTGCACACTGAACCAGGGGTGTGGTCACTGAGGGACAAGAGCAGGTGAGGCTTGTGTGGGAGACATCAAGAGTCCTTGAGTGAAAGGCGGAGCCTCCACAATGTGAGGAGCAGTGGGCATGACCACTGAGACTGGCTGAGCAGAGGGAGATATTGGTACAAGGCCTCCATTACTGGCTGGAGTAGGGGCGTGGTTACCACAACAGCTCAGGGAAAGAGAGGTCTCTGAGACAGGCTGGAGAGGGAATGTAGTCTGTCACAGAAACCCTCTCTACAATCCTTACCAGGTCTGTCATAGTCCCATGCTAAACCATGATGACACGCGGTGTCATGGAATCCTACTGCCTCGTGGCTGGTCGAAGTGTCATGATGACCTGCTCTATCTTGCAGACCTGCTCGGTCTGAGTCTCCCTCTCAGCAGTGGAGCAGCTAGTGACAGCAGCTAGTCCACACTGCTCCATTTCTCTCTCTCTTTCCATCCACTGCTGTGTTGTCCGAACATGACCTTGGTGCTGCCTCCCAGTGGATTCCTTCACGGTGCAGCCTCGCTCATCCCACTGCTGGAGTAGATGAGCTGGACTATCTGACCGGAGGAGCTCAAGAGAGACAGCTCCTAAACGAACGGGCAACTCCCGATCCAGCTCCCAATGTCCATTTCATGTGATATCAGCAGTAATTCACAATCTACAGTGCCATGTGCTCAGCAGTATTCACAAAATGGTGGCTAGATCTGAACTAAGAACAGTCAATTTACAAAACTCCACTTAGCTAACTTTAACTCATAGCTAAATACACATACTCAATTTAACAGCAATATAACACTATAACAAAGTTCTTACATTAAAGAAAAATACCCATATTTTCACTCAAATGTTCACATAAATCAATTCACTCACATATAACAATTAGATAGAGCTTTTAGACTCACCAAAACCAGCTTGTTTAAGATTAGGCTGATATATTTTGTTGTATTTCCTAATTAATTTGATTATTTATTTAGCGTGACTGCAGATTTTTTTCAGTGTACAGATTAGAAAGGTAAGTATATTTGTTATCAATTTACTATATTTTTCTTCTATTTAGGTTGAGTATTGTGAATTAACTTATTTTTCCCCTTTTCTAGGTTTCACAGAATCCTTCCGTACAAAGAAAAAAATGTGTAAACAACAGTTTTTGTGATTTCAATAAATAAATAAATAAATAAAATAAAATACAATTTTGTTTGACTTCTCCTACTCTTTAGAGCTTCAAAATACTAATACACAATGTCAATTAACAGAACACCTTAACATTAATAGAGTCCATATGAAAATGAACACTGTAACTCTTTTAAACCAATATACAAAACAATGGAAAAAAAATAGATCTTTGGTTCAGTCTATTCAGAATAGCTCAATATTCTTAGAAAAATTGTGACCTTAAATGTTCTAAGGCAAAAACAAATATATAAGAAAGGTTGGAAAAATAAGATCCTCTCTCTCTTTAAATTTAAATTTTCCTTTTTTCTCTCAGATAAAAAAAAAATATATCAAAAATGTTCCGTTCAAACTCCAAAAAACGCAATTAAATCCAAAAACTCAATTCGATCCAGGTCCTACCGTACAGGAGGGACAGATTCAGTTTCTAGCTTAACAGGCAACAATATCCTTGGGTTGGCTCGCCATCTGATGTCTGGTTCGCTCACACTCGGTTGTATCATGAACAGCAAGAGAACTGAATTTCAGAGAAGGAAAAAAACCTGACCTGTTTTACAGGTCAAAAGAGCACAACATATCTCAATTAATGTCAATTTTATGTGATATCAGCAGTAATTCACAATCTACAGTGCCATGTGCTCAGCAGTATTCACAAAATGGCGGCTAGATCTGATCTAAGAACAGTCAATTTACAAAACTCACATAAATCAATTCACTCACATAGACTCACCAAAACCAGCTTGTTTAACTGAAAAACAGGGAATTTGCCACCCTACCTGGGTACTGGACTGGTAAACACCTGTAGAGCTGATTTTTAGAACTATTTAGTTAGCTATTTGCAAGAAAATAGACTTAATCTTGGAGCTCTGACAAAATGTCTCCGCTCTTCTCTCTGCTTTCAGCTCCGTCCGTGCACTAACTGCCTGTGGCTGTGTGTTTTTTTTTTCTTAAAGAGACAGTACCTTTTTCTAAGTTGCATTAAATGAAATGCTTTTACCATTTTAACAATCTTTATTTATCCCACAAGGTTTTAAACATGAACTACTTAGCATTATTAACTTGTTAATGACTATTTCTGTTCATTTTAGCATACTTATATTTCAGAATTTTAGAGTTTGTAATATAACCATATTTTATGCGGGTTACATCTACATTTTGCCAATATTGGTTTTGACCTTGGTATGGTTTATGTCTATGGACTGCCCTTACTTATTCACTAAACAATTTTTCTTATTATCTGCATATGTCCGTTACCTTTCAGTTTACCACCAGACTGACAGCAATCCTTCAGGTCCATAAAAACACACACACACTCGCCCAGAATCTAAAATATAAAACATATTCTGGTTTCTTTAAGATGTTTGTGTTTACTAAATAATTCCATATGTATTTCTTCATAGTTTGGATGACTTAATCTACAATGCACAACATTTTTAATAATGACAAACTTTAGGTTGGCACTGTACATATGTAATGATGACTGTATGACCAAGTTACTGTCAACTGATTTAGCAGAGGTCACAGTGGCCTCCTTCTGCCCCCTACAGAGTTTAAAAAAACGTCTAATGGGTCTTGGAACAAATGATCTCCAGAGTCAGTCAGTTGAGCAATTCTGACTCTGCAGCCTTCCACTGAACAAACTCTTCTGCTTCATGATGGTGGTGTGTAAGGGGTGATAGAGAGCATTTTGTGCAAAGTCCTTCTCTCTGTCATTGTTGGCAGAGTCTAGCTCCTCTACAGCCACTGACCCAGCCTGCCTCAGCCAGATGCAACATGTCTCTCCCCCTGATGCTACCTCCTGAACATGCCTCCACATAAATTTGCCGGCAAGAAAGTCACATCTACTTCCAGGATGCAGCAGGACCCTTACTGTTCAGGCAGAAACACTCATTATAACTCCAGTGTGAATGGGTGAGGATAAACTCATGCATTCTGAATATGGATGTATTGAATTTTATGATAATCAAAAATGCAGATATTAGGTTTTGTTCTGATATACATGGACTCAGTGTAATGTTTACATGTTTAATCAGACATGTAATCAGGCTTCATATTGTTATTTAACACTAGAATTCGCAAACCTCCGAAAATTTTCGGCATGATATTAGCGTGCGTTCAGGGTCTGTCCCTGTCTTAAAAGTACAATAAGCCTAATTGCTATGGTAGTAAATACATAATAAGTTGATTGAAGATGTGAGGCCTGTTCCAAAATCAGGAAAAATATCCACATTTACTTCGGCTGATATTCACTGCAGTTTAGACTGGGAGAGTTGGAACTTGACAGAGTGCAGGACTAGCATCAAGACCAAAGATGATATGCTCATGCTGACTAAACACCTTGGAGCACTTGGCAAGCTGTTTATCGGGGCCAGGCAGGAGTTTGTTGAAGGAAAATGTGACTTGTGACTTTCTTCTCTAACATCCTCTGCGGCAGGACAGCCTTGGCATCCGCCCTTCAATCTGGAGCACATCCGCAGATCCAAATGTCCTCCTACATTAAAAGGTGTTTTTCCATTTTATTTTTCACCCCCGAGGTCCACTTTTAACATGTGTGCTTTTATATTCCACAAACAAAATTCATGCTTATATGACAATAATGCACCATGTCTTTATCTCCTACAAAGACACCATCTGTCTTTATTGCTGTGTTTAAGACTGACATATGTCAGTGGACTATGTTCTGATTGGCTCTCCTGTATTGAGCTCAATTCTAACAGTAGCTGTGAAGCTAAGTAAGTTTAATTGTTTTCTCATAACTTCCACTCCAGTAACTCAATCACTGCAGCAGAAACAGGTGGAGCTAAACTGCTATAGGCTAAGTGGGTGGAGCTAAACCGCTGTACACTGAATGGGAGGAGACATACTACTGCACACTGATTAGGTGGAACTAAGCTGGTATAGTCTGCATAGCTGCAGCTAAATGACTGTCCACTGAATGGGTGATGCTAAACCACTGTAGACTGAATAGGTGGAGCTAACCGGCTATAGGCTGAAGGGACAGGATTAAACTGCTAAAAGCATATGTCATATTTCTGTAGTGTCAGAATTCAACATAAAATACTGAACTACAGGCAGATGCAGTACGATAAGCTAGATCACATCTGAAGTAGTATATTCCATTTAGGACATATTTGGTGAATATTATATATCATTTCAGCAGATGTGTGTCTACTTTATCTGGGGCAGAGTGATGAAAAGAAATATCAAGTCCTGTATTAATACCTTTCTGATATGAAAGATATCCCTGCTTTTACAACCAATTTTGAAAAAAAATATCATTGTTGGGGCAACAAAATGAAAATAAAAATGATCCACATGCTCAGATCATTCTAAGTGACAGTTTTGTGTTTGCATGTTTTGGGTGGTAAAACCAGTAAAAAGTGAATACTAAAGTATACAAAACCTACATCAATTATGCAGTCCACTGTCACTGTACCTTTGGAGTTGACATAAACTGAATAAACAAGCATCAAAACTGCCATCTTTTTACACAATGCAAGCAATAAAGTGATCTTTCAGCAAAAAATCCAATTTACTCTTAGTACTAATGTAATGCATCATCCAAGATATGTTTGGTACATGAAGTTTACTTCTTTAGTTTTGTTCAGGAGCTACAGAGCTAATGTAGCTGCCACCCAGATAGCAATGAATGTTTGTCCCAAGTATGGTCCACATTTGCAGATCTTTATGGCCCACATTTGGCCTTGAATGAAGCTGTGAGTGTGAGTTTGGCTGCCTCAATTCAGTCATAGGTCAACCTTATAAGTGGCAGATGCTTGGTGTTTTGTGGGCCAAATCAGGGCCAGAGGAATTAACAACTGGCCCATATAACACATGCCATAACCCAGGTCAAGCCCAACTCATGACATTTGGCCCATATTACATTACATTACATTGCATTTAGCGGATGCTTTTATCCAAAGCGAGTTACAATTCTGATCTATACAGTACTTAGTCTAATCCCAAGTCTAGCCCAGTTCATGACACTTGGCTCATGGCATCACATGCCTTGTCTCGTCCCCCTTTGCAATAGTCATTGTACCGCCATTAGTTGAAAGAAACCAAAGATGCTAAAGCTTCAGTTCTGTCTGGCCCAGTTTAAGCAGCCCTTTTCTGTTGTCAACACATTCCAGTTAAAAGAATAAAATCATTCTTTAAACAGTAGCTGGACTTGGTTGAGACCAGAACATGCATTTGGAGAAACTGACAGCCGAGACAGAGACAAGTCCTAATACAAACACTACAGAGCCCAGAGCATCTAACTAAACTAGTGTAAGCTGGCTGGATAGAACGGTTATAGACAGGGATGCCAGGTCCAGGAAAAAATATCCAGCCCAAAGTCTGTGAAAAACACACATTTCAGAAGCTGAAACTAGCCCAAAATCTAAGAAGTCAAAGACATTTAAAGAAAAGAGGCCAGTCTTACTTTGTTTTTAATGTTATATTCAAATTGTATTTTTGTGAAGCCTTTTGTTTACAATGGCATTATTATTAATGTTATTTTAGCATAATGGTATTCATCCATCCATCCATCCATACATTATCTCACCTGCTTAATCCTTATCAGGGTCACAATTAGTCCCCTACCCCCTCACTGGGCGCAGGGCAGGGCATTACACTCATAATGGTATTCATAATATAATATTTTATCATTTTGAAAGTAGCATAAAAAATACACTTAGAACTTAGTGCATTGTCAGCTGTGACTGCATTTTTAAACATTTTGGTGGGACAACCGCAAACCTGGCAACCCTGAATTAAACTGCATCTTTTGCACAAGGCCTTTTTATGATATACCAGAATAACATTTCACTAATTTATGAAGGGAATTGTGTCATTATTAGTGCAGAAAAAAAACTAACTGCTGGAATCAGACACTGTAGATGAGACTGAGCAGAAGAACCACACTGAACATCAGCTGTCATAGAAACACATGAGAATGGGTGGAGCTACACATGATAGCCATCCAAGCAAGGGTGCTAGACCAGTTGTGGCTTCACTTATTAGAGATTATGCTCTGTCAATAATTTATACAGTCATTGGCTTAAATCTAAAGAAGCAAACTTCAGACACCAAACATATCTTGAGATATTTGACAGGAGGAGGAGGAACACTTGACTGCCAGCAGAAGATTAAGGTCCAAAAGCTAAGTCGTAAAATGTTCATTAGCATAGAAAACAGACAGGACAGATTACAGAAGGCTAAGAGACATACAGTCAAGAGAGTTATGGAACAAACCCTTATGAGCAAATACAAAGATAATGTGAATAAACCAACCTTGGTGATAATAAACCAAGTTTAGACTCGGTAACATTATCTTGAACTGTTTTTCAAAGGAACACAAAACTTAGATGTTTCTCCTGAGAAACAACGTATCTCCTCATGTTCATGTTTACTAAGGATACAAATTTCAATATGAGCTCAACCATTTCTCAAGAGTCTATAACCACGTTTGGTCATATCTCATGCTATTCCTCTTAAAGAATTTGCAGAGAATCTTCGTTAAGCCTGAGCCATCAATGAGACACATTTGAGCAAAGAAAACATGTTCATGTGCTGAAACGTTCTTGAAAAGCAAAGTGTCCTAGGACTTTTGACGAGCAGGGAACCTCTGGAAGTTTCAGTGTGTGTGTACATATAAGGTTTTGTTGAATGATAGTAAAGTAAACAGCGAGCTCGAGATTCTAATCAGTCTCCTCCGAGCTTTCTTTCTCTGCTTTGACACTCTCAGCTCCATTGTTTGACCTACTTCATGAGGACGTTAATCAGATGTCCGTGAGCCTTTGAGTCACATCATTTCCCATGGTACCCTGGGGCAGCTGCCTGATGTTGTGGCCGTCTTCCTGGCTGGCGTGTATTTATACACCTTGAGTGATTCTAATCATGTCAGTGTATTTTTGAGTCAATCTGTTGGCCTGTCATGCATTTCAATGTGCCGCCCTTGGCGAGCTCTCGCTGCATTAATGCGGATCCTGTGATGATATTTTTCTTTCATTTTGTCAGTTTCTTTTGCTGTTATAATCACACCGATTATCATTTTTCAGGCTGAGGTGCGCTGTGTGTCAATATATATTTTCTTAACAACTGTTGAATCATCAGTGAATTTTTTTGCTCTGAATTATGCATGAGGCTGATGTATGCAATCAGAGCCCAGTAAAGAAAACTCTAATTGAGGTTCTGATGGTATGGAGGCTGAAAAAAGTCATTAATGAAGAGTTTGCTGAGCTCAGGGTGACTTTTCTCAGTCACACTTGCTGACCGGTGTGAGATTTCTTCCATTCGTAAACTGATCCCAACCAGAGTTTTACATTTGACAGCAAAAACGAACCCATCGAAAGGCAGGAGGCATGTTTCACAACCATGCAAAAGATGAATGCCACTTATATTAGCATTCCAGTTCTCAATGACTCAAACTTTTCTGTTTTTGTATGCAGCTGGACCTGTGTCTATGCAGCTTTAAACAACCAGGAACTGTCTGCAGGGCAGCAGTTGGATACTATTGTAAATGGATTCTCAATTCTATCTGTTTGGGACTAAACCTAAATAAAGGATAAAGACTCTTAATCTTCTCCTGAAAGCAAAAATAAACACTTATTGTAACTGAAGATATGACACATAGTATATCTGAAGCAAAAACTTTCATTATCAGGTCAGAATAGTCAAAATGAACAAGTTGAGGAGATAGAGGAGAGTTTCGGCTTTTATATGACTCCTCCATTTTGTGTGTTTCTTTCAGAAGAACAAATTCATGAATGGAAGGAGATGGATGCAGATTTTTTAAGAGGTTTAAGAGCAGACAGTTTATTGCATATTATTATAATTGATGATTATTGATTATATCATTCCAGTGCAGTTGAATCAGCGCCTTCAGATGAATGCAGCTTTATGAGTCTGTTTGTTGAGTTTAGCAGAGAGGCAGCATCTGCTTTATCAGGCTCTCGCTGGGGAAACGACACACGACTGATTGGATGGCCTGATTCCTTCAATTATTTACATTTGTGGCAGCTCGCACATCCGGGGAAGCGTTTAGCAGGCACATTAGGACTTGTTTGGATTGTAAATGAACAGATTGGTTGGTGAAAAGGACATGAAAACAAGATTAGACTGCAGTGTAGTAAATGCATTGTGGCTAGCTGCGGTTCATTTTCTCTTGATATGTCTGTATGAGCATTTTTATTCAGGCATAGTGTAGCAAAGTGTACAAAAACATGCC
>BRDA01021061.1:0-14791 GCA_036984385.1 Crenuchus spilurus
GGATCAGATGTGAGGGGAAACCCATCTCCAGCATGGTTATCCACAATTGGTCATGTTGTACCATGTTGAATGCCTTTGTGAAATCAATAAAACAGTAAATATGACAAGTAATCTAAAAAGTTGTGTTCACGAAATCATCCATTATTGTAAACCTACTCTATCGCAGGTCAATCAGCCTACTGTATATTTCTTATGATTATGTTTACAATTCAAAGTATTGCTATCCAACTCCCATTTCCAGAAAGGTTGGGACACTTTGAAATCTCGAATTTGATAATTACAAGCAAAAGGACAAAGAAGAGATTTTCAGTGTTTTCGATGATGAAGTTAATTCTATTTGTTGAATATGAACACCTTCAGAAATTGATACCTAAAACACACTCAAGAAAAGTTGGGGCAGAGGCAAAATAAGACTGAAAAGATACAGGTAACACAGTTCTGGAAGATTCCACTGTTAGCAGTTTAACTGATGAGGTCAACAAGCATATAAAAGGATCATCCACTAAAGACTTTGCAAGCAATTATGGGTGATGGTTCACCCATCTGTGCCAAACATGATGAGAGAATTGTCAATCATAACATAACACAGTCAGTTCAAAGACAGTGTTGCTCAGAGCAGAACTGCAAAGAATTTAGGTTCATTGGTTCACCTGCGTCATGAAACAATTCAAGGAAATCTTGGTGTGTAAATTCCAGAGGCAGAAACTTCCAGATTGTTTTTAAGAAAAATGGAAAATGGATCACTGGGCAGAAGATAGGTCCAAGATAAAGGTTTTGAAAGAGGATAGAGTGGGGCACTCTCAGAGAAATTAAGGCAAGGTTCCATAGATTGAGCACCATGACACTGAAGGATCTGCCCCCCACAGTGACCAGTTTGAACTTGAGGACAGTCAAAAGACCAGAATTCGAGGATGTAAATGTCTGGGAAGGGCAGCAAGGATGCAGAAGCTTGGCTAAATAGGCTGATGCCAGACCATGGAGAGATTTGTAAGTTAGTATCAGGAGTTTAAACTGCAAAGTGGAACAAGAAGCCAGCTGAAATAGAATCAGGGAAATATGAGCTGATTTTTTGAAGCAAGAGATTAATGTGTCAGGAGAGTTTTGAACATACTGAAGGGAGTGAATGGTTTTTGTTAGGAGGGACCAATGAGAAGTGGGTTATATGCAAAGATAAGCAATATTTCACAGATAGAAAAAAGGCTGTTTTGACCCGGCACCTGATGTGAAGCTTGAAAGAGAGGACAAAACCAAACAGTACCTCTAAATCACAGACTCTGTTTATGTTTCTACAGTTACATTGTCAAGTTGAGAGTAAAATTAGTGAAATTTGCAACATCACTCTTACATCCAATGAGTAAAAATACAGATTTATCACTGTTCAATTTTATGACGTTTTACAGTACTTCATCCATTGTCTGAAGTCTTGAATACAAGATGTTAAGGGAGGGGGTAGCAGGAAATAGGTAGCTTTGGTGCTGACATAGATCTGAGTATTATCAGGATAACAATGAAACATGGCCACAGAAAATCTGATCAAGGGGAAGCCTATAGACTGTAAAAAGTAGAGGGCCAAGGACTGATCCTTGGGGGACACCTTGCCTAACAGTACTACTCACAGAATTATGCTTAGCAAGGGCAAGTTAATTAGGATCTGAACCCAGAAAGGGCAAGATCAGTAATGCCGATAGCTGACAGGTGGGGCATAAGTCTATGATTTACAGTGTCAAATGCAGCACTTAAATCTAACATAAGCAGAATATTGAGGGCACTAGAATCAGTGGAAAGGAGGAAGTCATTAAGAACTTCTAAAACAGCAGTCTCTGTGCCATATGCCATAGTATATAAGCCTGGCTGGAAAGCCCCCAAAAGATAATTCTTTAACAGACTGAAGTTGGGAAGCTATGACCCTTTCTAGCAGTTTAGCTAAAAGTTGCAGATTGGCCAATAGTGTTCCAGGTGGGCTTTATCTAGACCTGATTTCTTAGGAAGGTGGGAGTGATGGCCGAAGTATGAAAGGCAGTTCCAACATAACCTGTAACAAGAAATGCATTAATGGATTGATTACTGAGGAACACTTCTTTAGAAGGAGGGTTGAGCTGACAGGTAGGCATTTGATTTGGCAGTTAACTCAGATATGACAGCAGAGTCAACTGGAGTGAAAGCAAATAGAGATGAAACAGCCGATTTAGAGGAAATACTGATATATTTGATTACGTTTGTACTGGAAAAAAATGTTAAACCAGTAGAGGTGGCAGAGGATGGACAAAGACAGACTGATTGTGGTAAAAATAATTTTAAGCTTATATTCAGTACCACTAGTACCAGTACTACAGATAAGTAAGTAAGTAAATCAACCAGAGCTAGTCCACAGATGAAAATGAAAAAAGGAAACAGCAGATATTCAGCAGAATCCATAACACACGATTGATATGTACTACGGACAGGAAGGCAAACCAATTTGACCATCCGAAGCTCTGAAACACTGCAACAGCTCTCCATGCTACGTTAACCAAACTGCTAACCCAAACACCAATCAGTCAAAGAATATTAAGGCATGAGAAGCAGCCATACACGTCAGCAACTGACCACAAACACCTCAATAAATCAGTAATGACTCTCCCAAGTAAGAAGCCAAAGTCACAGGACTGTTAGGCAAGGGCTCACAGCACATAGGGAGGCAGTGTTGGAAGTTCATTAATCTCCAACAGAGCAACCAACAGGGAGGTTAGGTAAGCAGGCTTGCCAAACCAAAGTCCAAAATCAGTCCAAAAATCTCATAGCACAAAAAACATGCAAAAATGAAAGAAAGTAATCCAGCAAGATTAGCACAAATGTAAACAACATGGAATATGTGTCTTCTATTGAAAATGTATGGCACATCATTTAGAGAAGAATCAGACAACTGTGACAGACTGTTAAGAAGTTTCATATACATCAAGCAAAGCTACCAAACAAATAAAAAGTAGAATAAAAAGAAAAGTTGATGTGATCAAGTGGTTCCAACATTTGTTTTGTTTAGCCAGCAAATTTGGTACGCCTGCTGGTTTTTGTGGGTATTTTGGCAAGGTTGGCATTGTGGTGATGCCAATTCAGTGCTCTGTGGTTTTAAATGGCAGGTAGCAATATTCAAATTTCAACTCTGGAGCAACTTAATATTTCAGAGGATCCTGTAACCCTCCTGCCTGATGCTGTGTCCCTGGCCACACCCCCTGCTTTGTCTGTGTCCATTCATGTCATGTTCATGTCCATGCCCACAGCCATGTCTAGTTCATTAACACCCGTCTCTTGTTTACTCACAGCCTTTCCCTTCTCCCAGTTCATGATTACATGTGTTTCCTTATGTGCTTTTGTTGTTTGTTGGTCATTCTGTGTCGTTCATGGTATGTGTGTTCATAGTCATGTTTCGTCAAGCCTTTGCTTTGTTCATATTTGCTATTTGTGTTTAGCTTTCTAATATAAGTCATGGTCTTGAACTCCACGCCGCTTCCTTCTCCATCGTGCTGCATACCTCTTCCGACCTACCAATAAAGGAAGCAGCATCCTCCATGAGTGAGCTGGAGCACCTCAAGCTGTAGGTCCTTCATTCTGTCATGATGCTGTGAGGTAGGAGGAGATGCATGCAGCAGTGGTGTCACAAACCAGGTTTTAATAATCACACAACGTACTGATAACCACTCAGGAAGACAATACAATCATGATCCAGAACTGAAGAGGGAAGGCTTTATAGGAAACACTGATTAATATGAAACGACAACGCAGGGGTGTGTATCAAAGATGTGGTGAGACATAACCAGACAGAACATATGTACTGAGGTAAACAAACAAAACGAGCACATTAAGAAAAGGGAAACCAAAACAGACATGACAGCCGCAGTGGGAGTGTGACAGATCCAGTGATGTTTCAAGGATAAATGAACATAACAAAAATTGTGTGAGGTCTTGAATATTTCTGTTATGCCGTATTCAGATTGAAATAGTTTATAAGGAGGATGTTTGTAATAAAATATCTTAGATGTATCCTCAACTCTGGATAGTATGAGATTATTATGTGGTCATGCTTATTATTATGAGTTTGTTTGTTATTTAGTCTCCATATTATCCTTACATAAGCACCCATCCAGATTATCGATACCATCTTCAAGATTCAAAGCTTTATTGTCATATGCGCAGTAAAGAAACATGTTTCCCTGTACAATGAAATTTCTACTTTGCTGTCCACACTGGATGTCATACTGCAAGAATGAAGTAGTGAATAGAATAAAAATAAGAATAAAATATATACTGTATATATATAAGCTCTAAGAGAAAACTGAAAAAAAAACACGCGCTATATACATATTGTGCAGTGGAGTTATTTACATTGTGCATTGTGCAGTAGTGAGCTACATTGTATTGCAACAGTCCGTAATAGTACAATTGAGAAGTTTAGCTCAAAATGCTTTTAGAGTCTATGAGGTAGTCATCAGCTCAGCTGTTGAAGAGTCTAATGGCCGTGGGGAAAAAAGAGTTCTTTAACCTGGTTGTTTTGCATTTCACACTTCTGTACCTCTGGACTGAAGGTAGGAGTGTGAATAGACTTTGTTGGGGGTGGGTGGGGACTTTGATGATGGAGGCAGCTCTCCTGTGGACTCTGCGTTGGTAAACGCTCTGCAGAGAGCGTTGTTTAATTCCTGTGATTTTTGTGGCAGTCTTTACCACATTCTGCAGACGTTTGCGGTCCTTTGCAGTAGTACTGCCACACCACACAGTAATGCAGTTGGTCAGGACGGACTCAATGATGCAGCTGTAGAAGTTGCTGAGGATTTCTCAGTCTCCTCAGGAAATACAGCTGCTGCTGAGCCCTGTTTAGCATCTGTGTGGTGTTCAGTGTCCAGGTGAGGTCATCACTGATGTGGACCCCCAGGTATTTCAAGGCTGCTGACCCTCTCCACTTCAAGGTCCCGGATAAATAGTGGCTGATGAGGTCTCCTTTGTTTCCTCATGTCCACTATCATTTCTTTGATCTTGTCTGTGTTGAGGGCGAGGTTGTTGTCCGTACACCATGTCAACAGACTGCTCACCTCCTTCCTGTAGGCGATCTCATCTCTGCCAGTGATATGACCTATCACAGCAGTGTCATCAGCAAACTTCAGGATGACATTGTTGGGATGGGAGGTGACACAGTCATGGCTAAACAGGATGTAGAGAATGGGGCTGAGGACACAGCTCTGTGTAGTACCAGTACTGGTGGTGATGCTGGCTGAGGTCCTATTTCCAATCCTGACAGACTGAGGCCTGCCAGTCAGGAAGTTCAAAAGCCAGTCACAGAGAGTGGGGTGTAGTCCGAGAGATAACAGTTTGTGGGGGATGACTGTGTTGAAGGCGGCGCTGTAGTCGATGAAGAGTATCCTGACATAGGAGTCCTTATTTTCCAGGTGGGAGAGGGAGACATGAAGGGCAGTGGCAATGGCATCTGAGGTGGACCTGTTGGCACGGTAGGCGTATTGCAGGGGGTCTGTGGTGTTTGGTATACTGCTCTGACTGTGGGGCAGCAGCACTCTCTCGAAGCACTTCATAATGATTGGAGTGAGTGCTATTGGCCTATAATCATTCAGGCAGGATGGTGGGTTTTTCTTGGGGAGGGGGACAATGGTGGTGGTCTTATAGCAGGTGGGAACAGTGCATTGTCTGAGGGAAAGGTTGAAAATGGAGGTGAAAACCTCAGCCAGTTCGTAGGCACTTGATTATCAGTGTTTAGCCCAGCAAATTGTTTTTTTCTACGTTTGCAGTTTCTATGCATTAAAACACTCAAATCTTGTGCTGCTTCCCACATTATTATTATTTGAACTGGCAAATCACTTCCACTAGGGTAGCCCAGCTCTCAGTTTTATCAACAATGTGCATCATTGTCATTGAGATGTTTTTCAGCATTCTTAGCTGTAAATATTTCAGTAGAAGGTGCATTTTCACGGTTTTCCACAGTTTTCCAGTTTGCTAATCAAACTTCCTCTTCAGAATTCTGTTTTACTAATATGCTTCTTCTTCATACCTTTGTAACTTAGCAGACCAGAGGAGGATGGGTCCCCCATGTGAGTCTGGTTCCTCCCAAGGTTTCTTCCTCCAGCTCTGAGGGAGTTTTTCCTTGCCACTGTCGCCGTTGGCTTGCTCACCGGGGATTAGGGATTAATGTAAAGCTGCTTTGTGACATCAGTTGTAAAAAGCACTTTTATAAATAAAATTTGATTGATTGATTGATTGATAACTATATTTCTACAGCCACTGTTCTGTTTCTCTCAAATCTATTGCTGCTTGTTTTAGCTCATCTTTCTTATGTACTCACTCCTTAAATTCCTCATCAATCCATGACACTTTGTTGTCACATTCAGAATGGAAAGTCTACTAGAATGTGAAGCAATCCTGTAGATGATCTATTCAACAAAACACCTAGTTGTAATAACTATCAATGTGCTCTTTTAGACAGCCGTTGTGGTACCACTGTGAAAGATTTCTCAAATGTATTCGCATTCATCCTTTCTGCAGTTTCATTCCTCTACAGCAGGTGATGTTATGACATCTAACTACTAGTTAGCTAGAGTTAATGGAAGCATATCAACTAGAAGAAGAGCTGTCTTTGCTTCTCTGTGAGCCAAAGCGGAGCTCAGCTGCACTTAAGTGACTGTTGAAATATCTAAATGTGTTGATTTTCAAAACACACAAAATATCTAACAGACCCTTAGCAGTAACCTCAGAGGTCTGTTTTTCACAGGTAGAAAGCTATTGTTCTATGGCATCACTCCAAAGAACCATTTTTTACTACAAAGGCTTCAACATACTTCACATGGAGAAGTTTATAAGGGGGCTTATTAGCTTTGATACTTTCTGCAGTTTCATTCCTCTACTGCAGGTGATGCTATGACATCTCACTACTAGCTATGGAAGCATATCAACTAGAAGAAGAAAAGGATGAACAGCTGTATGTGCTTCTCTGTGAGTGAATTTGGAGCCCAATCCCACTTCTGTGCCTAGTGAGGGCTCTTTTTTATTTTAGATCAGGCAGATTAATCAGCCAGAGCATCATTGGGATGCATTAAGACGGGATGTACAATTGGGCTTCACATGTCTCCTCTAAATTGCTGAGCCTTGTTAATGCCTCTCTTATACAGAGCAGTCACAGGCTTTGATGTGTAGTGTTTTTGTCCGTGGCATTTGTCCAGATGCAGTGTGCAGACAGGGTGAGCAAGGCCTCCACACAATTACATGTTTCATGTTCCTTGGTCAGTGGAACATTGTCTTTGCAAAACATATGCTGAGGTTCTGTGTCATGTACTTGGAACATAGTGTCACACACAAATCTAAAGTATCTAAATGGGAAGCAATGTACACTGTATGGCCAAAAAAAGGTCACCACCTGGATTTAACTAAGCAGATATGCAGGAGCCTACCATTGGATAATTACTGCATGAGTGATTTTGTTTAGGGTGCAGTGAGTAGCTTTTGTTAAACAACAGTTTTTGTCAAAAGACATACTGTGGTCATGGAAAAGATGTTAATCTGTTTCAGAAGGTCAAATTATTTGCATCAAGCAGATAAAACATCTAAGGAAATGCTGAAATGATTAAAATAAGGTTAAGAACTTTCCAACACATTAAAAAGTTTAAAGACAGGAGAGAAAAATCTTAAATGATGGTGATCGGCGATCACTTAAACGTTTGGTGAAATCAAATAGTAGGAAAACAACAGTAGAACTAAACAACCATTTAGCCTTAAGAAAACCACTTCTCAGTGAGACTAACCAGCAAAAACTACTTCAGTTTGCTAGGGAGCATAAAATTGGACTCTGGAGCAATGGAAGAAGGTCATGTGGTCTGATGAGTCCAGGTAACCAAAGTGATGGGTAAGATCATCAAAGTAAGAAGAGAAAGCGGCTGAAGTGATGCACCCATCATGCTTAGTGCCTACTGTATAAGCCTGTGGGTCAGTGCTATGATCTGGGCTTGCTGCAGTTGGTCAGGTTTAGGTTCAGTAATGTTTTATACCCAAAGAATGAGTTCAGCTGACTACCTGAATATACTGAACGACCAGGTGGAGGTTGTTCCATCAATGGTTTTTTACTTCCCTGATGGCATGGGCATATTCTAAGATGACAATGCCAGGATTCATAGGGCTCAAATTGTTTAGGGGTTCAGGGAGCATAAGACAATTTTCACACATGGATTGGTCACCACAGAGTCCAGACCTGAACCCCATTGAGAATCTTTGGGATGTGCTGGAGACTTTGTGCAATGGTCCAAATCTCCCATCATCAGTACAAGATCTTTGGAAAAATTAATACAACTGTGGACAGAAATAAATGTTGTGACATTGAAGAAGCTTGTGCAAACAAGACCACAGTGAATGTGTGCTGTAATCAAAGCTAAATATTGTTCTGTATACAAAATATTAGTGTGTATTACCTTTTTGGGGGCCAGGCAGTGTATAATCTTATTTTAATAACTCTTCTTTGCTTTCTGAATAGCCTTAGAGAAATCATTGTGAAAGTGGTTGAAAAATAAAGATTTTTAAATTGTAAACAAGACTTCCCAGGTTTGGGTAATGTTATATACGTGACTCATGCACAATGACTGATATAATTTGATTGGATCAATGCCAAAATACACAACAAAGAACAGATTAGCAGCAAGGATAGTACAAGGTTAGCCAATCATCCATTTGAACTGAATTTTATAGAATGCTGACATGTCTTCTGAAAGCTTCTGTTACATTTGAGAGATTTGAGCACTACATGTAGGTACCTTCAAAATGGACTCCATTTATTTCACAGTGGGCCGAGTGAGATATTATGCAAGTCAGATGTGTACTTCTGTTCTGGAATGTCTTATTTATTTTTACTTTTATTTCCCCCCCAATATTCTCCCAATGTGTTTTAGTAGCCAATGAACCCACCAATTTGTTGCCTCTCCCTATCTCTTGTAATGTCTCTGACTGTAGGAGGGTGCAGACTAGTACAGGCCTCCTCCAATGCCTTGTGAAGTCAAGTGCTGCCTCTTTTCGAACTGCTGCTGATACACCATCACTGGGGAGCCGACGCGCTTGGATGACAGCGCCAGTTCTGATGGATCACCTGGCAGATGCCTGAGCCAGCCAACATTACTTAATCACTTTTGGCAAATTGACTCTATTTTTGATATTTGACTTTCTCCATTTTATATGCCAGACATGGTGTACATGTCATCATCTTCAGGCATTTGAATGTAACATTAGTTGTTGGAAGCACTGATAGATTTGTTTTTTCTTTGACTAACTTTTCAGAAATGACTGATTATCAGCCTTGAGCTCGTTGCCAGCTAATGTGTGTTCACTGCTGTATTGTTATGTGTTTTGGTGCATGGATGGGTTAAATGTGGAGGTAAAAAATCTCAATGCTCAATGTGTCACTTTCAGTATTTATCATTTTTCAGAATTGTCACCAGAACTCTGTTTCTATGCCAGTTAAAGTGTTGTGTTTTTTTCTGTGTGCCTATATGATGCAAACATGATGGAAAAAACCACCCGGAACACATGTTGAGTAAATCCACTCAAACATACTTTTCATTGTTTTTGCAACTACTGTATGTAACAGTTAAAGTTAAAAGCAATTTTTTATAATGTTATCTAATATTATAATATGCTCAGTGTATGTTTTAAGTAAGAGTTGCACATTACATTACATCACATTTATGGGAATTAAATATTGGTCCCAAATCAGTGCCCTTGAATACTAATAATCAGTATAGGCTCCTAAACAGTGCAGCTGTCCCATCACTCATAGTCTCCACGGCAGATGAGGAATCAGTAACAGTCTATTTAAACCCCTCCAGACATCTGGTTGTCCTTTTCATTTCTAACCATAGTTCTGAGAAGTATGGTCTAGATCAGGGGTACTCTAATAGAAATAACATATCATAACAATATAATGTATAACATTTATAACATTTCCTTTTTATTCAAAACAAAAATATTTTTCAATACTTTTTTAAATAAATACCTAAAATAAAAATATAATTTGCATTTGGGCATAAATTAAAATTAATAACTAAATAAAACCAAACATAAGGCAGCCCATTTCTTGTGCTTTGTTTAACAAACTATGCATCGCTGTGTCAAGAACTATTTCACATTTCTCAGCTTAATGTGAGAAATGGCCTCTTGTGTCTTTGGCCAATGTTTGGAACCTTGGCTGAAATGGTGTGATGGCCAGGCAGACACACTGATGCACATGCTCATTTGTGAGTCGACTGCGGTACTGATTTTTAACAATGTTCATGGTTGAGAACGCAGATTCACAAACCTTTCTGTCCATTCTGGCTGGAACTGGCGGTTTTCGCTGTCCATTTTTCTTTTTGGGGCAAATTTCGAGCATGCCATTATTGCTCCGGTCGGTAAACGTGTTGCTGCTGCTGAGCGAGTGAGTGACTGTCTCGTTTCCGAGGGCTTTACCTCTATCTGTTTATTGTTGCCATGGAAGCAATCCCCAGCCTCGTCTTGAGATTGCGGTACATGATTTCAAACTAAGAGCGGACAGCGCGATTGAAAAAAAAATCATAATAATAATAATAATTTAAAAAAAAAACTTTTCAAAATAGTTCGCGGGCCAGAAATAGATGCCCAATGGGCCAAAAAAGGCCCGGAGGCCGCTATTTGAGTATGGGGGGTCTAGATCTTTGTCTAGCTTTTGTGCTTAGATACATTACCAGTCAAAAACAGTTTTAGAACGTTTCTGGTTGGTCTAGGTGGTCAGGGGTTCATCCTACAGCAAGATAATGACCCAAAACATCAGTCCAAGCTCTGCCAGAACTACCTCAGGAAACAACAACAAGATGGTCAGCTTGAAAACATGGAGTGGAGCACAGTCTCCAGACTTAAACCCCATCCAGCTGATTTGGGATGAAGTGAAAAGCAAAGCAAACCTACAAGTGCCAACATTTATGTGATGTTCTGCAGCAGATTTGTGAAGAACTGTCTGAAGAATGTTTGATGTCTTGTAGAAAGAATGTCACGAGTGTGTTCAGCTGTTATATCTGACAAAGGTGCTACTTTGTGTCCAAAGTTTAGACACATTTTGGTCTATAAACTGATTCCATGATGTTTTATTTAACTCATACTTTTACTTTATATTGCAGATAAGGTTACATTTGGCTTGAGCCAGACGGTGTCATACTGCTGTGGATCCGAGGCTTACAACCCTCTCAATCAGATCTGCTGTAATGGACATGTCCAGAATAAACCCACCGCTCAAACTGACTGCTGTGGCTCAAGTATGTTTACTTAACAGAACTAATGAAAAAAAACAGAAATACAACCAACCTGCAAAAAAATCTGAATGATATATTATTGTAGAATGTTTATAAAGAGAAATATGTAATTGCTCAGAATATTCTAATAAACAGTTAGTGTCCATTTTATCAGCTCTACTGACCATACAGGTGCACTTTGTAGTTCTACAATTACAGACTGTAGTCCACCTGTTTCTCTGTATACTTTATTAGCCTCCTTTCATCCTGTTCTTGATCAGGACAAACAGAGAGCAGGTATTATTTGGGTGGTGGATCATTCTCAGCACTTCATTGACACTGACCAGACACAGCCGTGACTGGATCAGACACAGAGCTGCTGGAGTTTTTAAACACTGCGTACTCTATTAAACACACTTTGTTTTTGCCAATTTTCTCCCTTTCCCAATGTGGTAGACCATCCCATTAGTCACTCTCCCCATCACTTTGCACTGTCCCTGACTCTAGGATGGTGAAGACATGCACACGCCTGCTCTTTTGGTTGTGATACAGCCACCACCTCTTTTCGAACTTCTGCTGATACACCGTCTCTAGTTTCGAATGGACCAATCAGCCTGAGCCAGTGAACATTGCAATGAGTGAGTGATGGGTAGAGTGAGAGCGCCATCTACTCTCTGTGGGTCCCGGCTGTTGATGGCAAACAGCATGACCGGGATTCGACCTCACAATCCTCTGGTCACTCGGAGCCCTCTATTAAACACACATACCTTGTTGGTCCAGCCTGTACAGTAGATGTAGATATAAACTCATCTGTGTTGATCATCCCCTAGTCCTTCATCGGTTGTCACAGGACACTGTTGGATGTATAATTTTGGTTGGTGGACTATTCTCAGCCCAGCATGGAGACTGAGGTGTTTAACCCTCTCGAGTCGGCGTTCCCCCCAGCGGAGACAAAACTGAAATGCCGCAAAAACACATATATAACCAAGATTTTATCCTAGAAACAAAACTAAACATACCCTGGAAAATTTAAAGGGTCTACTTCATATATATATAACTTGAATCAAAGTATATTTTTTGATATTTGTGAGAGGAGCTTAAATAAGCAGAGACACGTTTGTCAAATTTTTTCCCACCAAATGGCAAATCTGTCATTCATATGATAATGACATGCTAATTCCAGACATAGCATTAGTGGATTGCCAGCCGTAGAATGTGTGGAATGTGATTGAACAAACACCGCTCATCTCACACGTATCTCATGAATTTTCAATCTAGGAACCACTGAATGAGTCAGACATGTCAGCTCACATTTGTTAAGCTTTAGAAATAAAACCACACTTAAATTCTAAAAGCTGTAATAACCCGTGTGTAGACAACACCCAAAAATACCTGCTGTGTGGTGGTCTTGATCACTGAAGAAGAATGTGAAAGGGAGTATTTACATATATAAAGTAAAAGTAAATATTAAATATTGCATTTATTATTTTGTTTCAGCATTTTGAGTTGTAACAACTATACCTTCACTGTCAGTTCTCTACAGCTTTTTAGTCATTTCAGAGTTTTTATGGAAACATTTCAAACATTTTACAGCTTATCTGAAACCTGTGAATGTACACAGGAGAAACATTTGATTTTATGGAAATCCTTGACTTCAGATTTTAATTTTTTGCTTACAAAAATAACAATCATTTTACTGCTTACAGAGTAAAGTATCCCTTGTGATTGATTGATTGATTGATTGATTGATTGATTGGTTGATTGATTGATTGATTGATTGATTGAAGATGTCAGATGCTCTCTTTGTAATCTCAACATGAATTTGCTCTCATTCTCAGAGTTATTTGACAAGAAGGAACAACTGTGCTGTAAAATCAAGTATGTTGTGAAAAAGACTACAACGAATGATGTGTGTTGTGGCGACAAACCATTCAACCCTGAGACACATTGTTGCAGCATTGATCTCACAGTAAAAAATATCAGTGACCCTCAATGCTATGAACATCCTATAACAGGTTTGCATCCTATTTTAACTGTTATCATTCATCTTAAGACATAATCTTAAAGTATTAAGAGTGAAATTTTTTGAAATGTAATTTGGAATTAAATGGCCTGATCTGTAGAAGCAGGACTAGGCACCCCTGGTCTAATATGACTCTGCTCTGCCTGAACTAGGCATTAATGGGCAAATGATTTTCAGTAAACGAGACCTGGGTGCAGAAGTGCGAAGTGTTTTTAGTTTTACAGTGTCTTACATGTCTCAACTGATTTGTGGTCAGAGTGAGGGTTGGTTGAGTGGTTGGTTGATGACATCCAGAATCTCAGTGAATGTATGATGTATTGATACCCACATTGCAGTACTCTTTTTCATGAAAACACTGTCTTACCTTCTTACAGTCTTATCTGTTTTCTAACTTTTCAGAAATGACCTTGACCAACCCAGCTGTCTCAGATGCCGAGTGAGTCAGTCTCTCCATTCATTCTTTGTATAAAAGTTAATAAAGATGATTTGAGGCCTCGAGTGGTTCAGTGCACTAAGGCACTGTCACTATGATTTGAGGATTGTGAGTTTGAATCTCGATCATGCTGCTTGCCATCGGCAGCCGGGACCAAAGAGAGCAAAATTGGCCGTGCTCTCTTTGGTCGGGTAAGATGGCACTCTCTCCCCAGCGCTTCTAAGTAATGTCGGCTGGCTCAAGTGTCTGCCAGGCGATCTATCAGAACTGGGCATCCTGCGCTTTCCTCCGAACGCATTGGCTGCATGGCACGATGTATCGGCAGCAGTTTGAAAATAGGCGGAGCTTGACATTACAAGTGATAGAGTCAGTGAGTAGGCAGGTCAATTAACTACTAAACACATTGGGGCGTAAATCAGGTAAAAAAAAATAGTATGAGTTGAGGTGTGTACAGTAGAAATTATTATTATTAAATATTGAAAGAAAACAGAAAGATGGAGAAGAAGAGAGAGAGAGAGAGACTCAATAGTAAATCATTGTCAATTTCATTGTCATATATGTTTTCCAAAACACTCTGAGTAACCTTGGCTTTGGCAGTGTATTACATCAACAGGTGTGAAATGAAAGTCGTTAGACTCCGTTTCTACATCCTGTTTTCATGGGACTGCTTACTGTGCACCATTATGCAATAAGTTTGTTTTGATTGCAACACAAACTTTAAACTTCAGTAACATTAGAAATTTGGAAAACTTAATTACATCTGTAGACGTCCCTGTGATTGTATGTCACCTGCTGACACTGAAGTAATGCTTTCCAGTAAATCTTAAGTGACTGTACACACTGGTAATAATGTATACAGTAGAAAGTGCAAAAGGGGGGCTTTACATGATTTTGGTATTTCCCTAATGACCCTTTTGATGTATCATTCCTTAGAGAACCATTTATGTAGAAGAGAGACCTGGGTGTAAAAAAAGGTTTTGAGACATGTTAGTTTGTGGACCATCTTTAATTCTTGAAAGGTGGGAAGACAAGGTGTTACATCAGAGAGCTTCCAGAGTTCTTCTAAAAATGTGCCTCAAAAGCCCC